>JAQQBG010000750.1:15000-17500 GCA_032199755.1 Ambrosia artemisiifolia
TTTGGATGCACCAGGGTTCCTGCTCTCAGCTTATCTATCTATGATGTTTGGAATAGAAGCATCACAACAGCGGGACAAATCTCGATAAGGGACAATCTTGAAGGCGACCAGCCATGGGCACCGCTGCCAGAAGGAAACGATAACCTATGACGTTCTCGAAAGCGGCCAGCCATGGGCACCACTGCCCGAAGGCGATGATAACCCATGGCTGAATGCCATGATGGGTACGACATGAGGATTCTCATCTCATACCCATCATGGCGGCCAGCCATGGGCACCACTGCCCGAAGGCAATGTTAACCCATGGCTGATTGCCATGATGGGTAGAACATGAGAATTCTCATCTCATACCCATCATGGCGGTCATGGGCACCGATGCCCGAAGGCAACGATATCCCATGACGTCCTCGAAGCGGCCAGCCATGGGCACCATTGCCCGAAGGCAATGATAACCCATGGCTGAATGCCATGATGGAGACGACATGAGGATTCTCATCTCATACCCATCATGGCGGTCCATCTTGTGGTGTATCAGGTCAAGGCTTGGGCGTGCCAACACACTTTATCACCCACAATGTTTTCACATGCTTTGATCCTGCCAACAAGATGGTCTGCTAGTGCTAGTTCAAGAGAGGGGCCGCACTAGCTTGGCCAAGACACCTTACCCCCCTATATATACATTCTGCACAAAAAGTAAAGTGACAGGAACAGACATTAATTTTTTGAGGAATGATAATTTTTTGAAGGCATGCCCATTGTAGGCCATCGTCAAGCCATCGTTCTAGTCGTCGTGTGGGAAACAAGCATAATTCAAGGCAACATGGCTTGTCTACTAGGCAACATGGTGCACAATGTGGGGCGTCTTTGCCAAGCATCCATCAATTCACTAGCAAACGTGCTTACAACTAGGCATGATGTGGGGCATTTACAAGGCACGAGGCTAGATTTCTAGGCAACATGGCTTGGGGAGACACACCTCGTGCTACAATAGGCTTGAAACCTCTCATCTCGTATGCCCTCACTAGCCTTAGTCGGGCACTGGGGTTGCTCAAGCCCCATGTCTCCCTTATATATACATATTTCACAAAAAGCATTGTGACAGGAACAGACATTAAATTTTCGAGGATTGATAATTTTCGAGGTTTGCTGCTCGTTGGGCCTATGTACACGAGTCGTTGTGCGAGAAACCAAGTCGTTGGGCAACATTCCTAGGCAACGTGGGCAGGAGGGGCACTTGGTTCTCGAGTTCGTGGCTTGCTTGGGGAAATTTAGCTTGTGTACAAGGCCTTGGCAGCCTTGTTTCTCGGCCAACAAGGCCTCCTTGGGCGCTGCCAAGCCTCACCCAGGCAAGCCCTTCCCAACACACACCCCTCCCCTATATATACATATTGCACAAAAAGTTAAGTTTCAGGAATAGACATTAATTTTTTGAGGAATGATAATTTTTTGAGACCCTATCAAAAACCCATCAAACGACGTCGGATTGGCACGAAATTTTGCGTGGTGCCTCGGGGCAATGTTTTAAGATGTTCGGAACCGGAAAATTCTGGGTTCGGGTCCCGTGGGCCCGTGGGCCGGGCTCGGTCGGCCCCGGACCTTTATTCGTTATGTAATCATCGTAAACCCATCAAACGACGTCGGATCGCCACGAAACTTTACGTGGGTGTTCTAGGGGCTAACCAGAGACGTTTGGTGTCACGGTCCGCCTTGATCGGGTCAGCCCGTTGACCGGGCCATTGACGGTGCGCCGGACTATGTGATTGGCCCTAAACCATATCAAACGATCTAGGATCGCCATGAAACTTTGTGTGAGCCTTCGAAATAACGAAATAAAAGGGTCCCGTAAAAATACTTTGCTTTCGGGTCCGTGGGCCCGCGGGCCGGTCATCCATCCAACGCCCGGTGTTCTCCGAAACACCACCGAACGACGCCTAATCGCCACGAAACTTTGCGTGCTTGCTCGCGGGCATGGTTAGAGTTGATTAGTGTCATCGTATCATGTTTTCGGGTAAAATAGTTTAACGGGTTGTGTTCGGGCCCGTTGGCCCTTTCGATCGTATTCGAGCCCGTTGTACTCGGGCAACATCCTGGAACAATGTGGGGACTTAGGCAAAGGCATCGTGGTTAGTTTACTAGGCCAGCCTCTTATTGCGTGGTCGCTCACCGACCTTGAAAGGACCCAAGGGTGTGTCAGTCTAAGGCATCGTGGTCAGTTCCTTAGGCAACGATGTGGGGCTTGGGCAAGGGACAAGGCATGGTTTCCTGGCAACATCCTGGAACAACGTGTGGCTTAGGCAAAGGCACACTATGCTTGCTCACAGTGCATCGTGGTTAGTTTACTAGGCCAGCCTCTTGTTTCCTGGTCGCTCACCAACACTGAAAGGACACATGGTGTGTCATTCAAAGGCATCATGGTCAGTTTCTTAGGCAACGAGGTGGGGCTTGGGCAAGGGACACTATGCTTGTTCACAGTGCATCGTGGTCAGAATTTACTTTGCCA
>JAQQBG010000751.1:10000-20000 GCA_032199755.1 Ambrosia artemisiifolia
AGGAATGAAACCTTTCTATAATTCGAAAAAACAAAGCACAAGTCCAGGGCAATAAAATATGAAAAATTTTTATTTTTCATATTTCTAATATTAAACAAAAGGATTAGCGAATAAAAGTGCTAATGCTACAACCAGGCCATAAATTGTTAAAGCTTCCATAAAAGCTAGACTAAGCAATAAAGTACCTCGTATTTTTCCCTCCGCCTCGGGCTGTCTCGCGATACCTTCTACAGCTTGACCCGCAGCAGTACCTTGACCAACTCCAGGTCCAATAGAAGCAAGCCCTACAGCCAATCCAGCAGCAATAACGGAAGCGGCAGAAATCAGTGGATTCATGATAAGTTCCTCGTATCAAAAAAAAAATGGTTAATGATACATTCAACCAATGAACTATGACTTAATTATTCCATTGCTACGATTCATCCAGTCGAAGTAACTACGAACTTCGAATTCAAGTAATAACATTCTTGAATCATCAAAATGACTTTGATGTCTCTTTTTTAGTTTCTTTCAATAAAGTATTTGTGAATCCATACAACTTTAGTTTTTCCGTTTCTTTGTCCTGAATCGCTCTTTGAATTCTTCGATTTTTTTATTGACTTCATCCGTTTATTCAACTCACAGTCACAGATGAGACAGAAGGACTTCTATAGAATCCCCATCTACATTCACATTCGATTAGTAGGGAAAATTAGATATATCTTTAGCTCGTATATAACTAGTCAATATCTAATATCACATATACATGTCTTTCTTCCACAATGTAAACCAACTCTTCCTTCATCTTCAATTCAATTTGATAAGGATGCGTCTAGCCCTTGACAAGAGTTAACTTATAGCCATTCAATTCCATCGACCTCCCCTCTACTAACCATCGCTTTTTATAAAATATCCTTTCCCTTCCCCCTTCTTTATCATTTTTCTCATTATCCTGCAACCTAAATTGATAAGATAATCAATGGATAAATTGATTGGGGCGAATCGTTGCATAGAAATTGATTTTATTTATCTAAGTTCATACAATTTATTATTTATTAATGTTTTCGTTTGGTCAATCGGTGAATAAAATTAACTGAAAAGGGGAATCATTCTATAGAACATCCTTTTTTATTTAATAACATTTAATAACACGTCGTAATACCACAAGACTTCTTCGTCAAATTACGACTCCGAATAGTGAATATTCGGATTCGATGACCAATCTAATCCGAATATTCATTGAGGGGAAGGTATGATTATGATATAAATGGACCAAACGGGAATTTTAGGAAAAAGATCTTTGAGATCTCTTTCCCCTTTTTTTCAATTCTCTACTCTAATATCAATATTGTAATCTTTATTGTAATCTTTATTGTAATCTTTTTTTCTATTACTCTAGATCGTATATAGTGTAATTGTATATTTTCATTTCCGAATTTCATTTTTTTTAGCCACGCACACATTGCCTTAGGTTAAACTAAAAAAAAACGATTTAGAAAACTAGTCAATGGTGGCCCTCCATGGATTCACCTATATAAGCCGCGGCTAAAGTTGCAAAAATAAGAGCTTGAATACCACTTGTAAATAATCCAAGGAACATGACGGGGATAGGAACCACTGAAGGTACTAAAGAAACAAGAACAACAACTACTAATTCATCGGCTAATATATTTCCGAAAAGTCGAAAACTAAGTGATAGGGGCTTTGTGAAATCTTCTAAGATGTTAATAGGTAAAAGAATTGGAGTTGGTTGAATATATTTCCCGAAATAACCTAATCCTTTTTTGGTAAGACCCGCATAGAAATATGCCACTGACGTGAGTAAAGCCAAAGCAACAGTAGTATTTATATCATTCGTGGGTGCGGCTAACTCCCCATGAGGTAATTGTATGATTTTCCAAGGTAAAAGGGCGCCTGACCAATTAGAAACAAAAATAAATAGAAACATAGTTCCAATAAAAGGAACCCAAGGACCATATTCTTCTCCAATTTGAGTTTTACTCACATCTCGAATAAATTCAAGGACATATTCGAAGAAATTCTGACCGCCGGTCGGAATGGTTTGTGGGTTCCGAACGGCTAGAGTGGCTGAACCTAATAAGATAGCAATTACAACCCAAGAAGTAATCAGTACTTGGCCGTGGACTTGGAAACCCCCGATTTTCCAATAAAAATGTTGGCCTACTTCCACACCGGATAGATCGTATAACCCATTTAGTGTGTTGATGGAACATGATAGAACATTCATATTGCCCTCTGACAAAAATAGAACTTTAAACAAAATTATTTTGATTCAACCATCTGTTTCTCGACTTGACTACTTGAATCGTATATTTTGAATACCAACTAATCAAATTCTATTCCTTGTTCTTTTTCTCTATTTTTTGAGATTCAGAAATAGTAACCGATTCGATAAATCTATGAAGGTTCCGAAATGAAATAACTTATTTATCTTATTATTAATCACGGATTTCTTATATAGCCAGAACGGCCCTCACAAATTGCAAATACTAATTTGTTAAGAATTAATCGGATTGAAGATATAGCGTCATCATTCGCTGGAATCGAAATATCTGCGAGATCGGGGTCACAATTTGTATCGATTAAACAAATTGTTGGAATTCCCAATGTGATACATTCTTGAAGGGCCGTATATTCTTCGTGCTGATCAACGATGATTACAATATCGGGTAACCCTGTCATATATTTAATCCCGCCCAGATATGTTTGCAAATGAGATAATTGTCTTTTCAACATAGCTGCATCTCTTTTCGGAAGACGGTTGAGTCCCCCTGTTTTTTGTTCAGTTCTCAAGTCTCTAAACTTATGAAGTCTCGTTTCTGTAGTGGACCAATTTGTTAACATACCACCGAGCCATTTTTTATTAACATAATGACACCGAGCCCTTATTGCAGCCCATGCTACTGAATCAGCTTCTTTATTTTTAGTGCCAACAATTAAGAATTGTTTTCCCCTACTTGCTGCATCAAAAACCAAATCACAAGCTTCTGATAAAAAACGAGCAGTTCTAGTAAGATTTGTAATATGAATACCTTTACGTTTTGCAGAGATATAAGGTGCCATTTTAGGATTCCATTTCCTAGTACCATGGCCAAAATGAACTCCTGCTTCCATCATCTCTTCTAAATTAATGTTCCAATATCTTCTTGTCATTTCTCCCCACACTGCCTCCCCCTTTTGAAAAAAAGCGAAGAGGTACACTGAAATAAATAATTGTTCCGATGGAACCTTCTCTTCTACCGTAGATTGGCGTAGATACATAGCCCAAGCCATTATTCTTTTCTATTTGTTATTTTTTTGATTACTATTACCAAATCAAATGACTGCACCGAAAAACCAACAGATCCTTTTAAAAGATAAAAGAAAGTAAAAGATAAAAGAAAGTAAAAGATAAAAGAAAGTAAAAGATAAAAGAAAGGGGTGAATCTGCTCTTAGGTATCATGAAATCCTAAAAATACTAAAAAAATGATTGTTCTTGTGTATCATGGAAATTCTTTGAAAGGCAAGAATCAAATAATTTTCTATGGTAGAACAAAATATCTTTCATTTCCCCCTCTAATAGATTCTTTTTTTTTAGTTCAAAGGCAATGTTGTTAGGAATGTTGTTAGGTTCGCTTGAAGATGTTTTGAAGCCGCTACCAACAGGTATCATCCCCCCCAGAACAACGTTTTCTTTCAGGCCTTTCAACCAATCGATACGCCCCAGGAGAGCTGCTTTTGCTAAAACTCGAGCGGTTTCTTGAAAACTCGCTTCGGATATGAAACTTTGAGTATTCATGGATGCTCTTGTTATTCCCAATAAGACGGCTTGGTAACAGATCGCTTCTTCCAAAGCGCGCCCCATTCGTTCCGCTCGCAACAATCCAATTAGTTCTCCGGGCGAAAAAACATTAGACATTTCATCTTCTGAAACCAACACTTTTGATGTTATTTGACGTACAATAATTTCTATATGCCTATTATGTATCTGCACCCCCTGGGATCGATAAACCTTTTGGACCTTATTAACCAAAGAGATACGACTTTGCACTATAGTTAGCTCAGCACCAATAAAGAATGCCCAAGGAATTCCAAGAATTCTTGTTATACATTTGTTCCAACCCTCAATCCTCTTTTCGAGATTCATCGATATTGAATCAATAGAACGCACTTCTAACACCTGTTCCACTTTTGGAAGACCTTGCGTTATATCACCAGATCTTGATTTTTCATATATAAATGTAACTAATGTATCTCCTTCGTAAAGGATTTCCCCATAATGTCCATGAACAGTTGCTCCTGGAGTAGCCAAATAAGGCTTAGCGGATCGTATTACCACAGAGTCAACTTGAATAATTAGAACTTGACCTGATTTTAAATGCGGTCCTTTTTTGGCTATACATACATTTTCACAAAGAAACTGCCCAAGACTAACGATTGTAGATGTCTCTTCACAATAATTGTAATGGAGAAAATACCAATTCAATTTGAATGGATTCAAAATGATGTTACTGCATGAATAGGGATTATAAATTTTACCATTTTCATCCAGTAAATAATATTTAAGTATTTGAAAAATCTGTTTGAAATTGTCAAGTTGCAAATAGTTAGTTACCAAGATCTTATTATGGGTTATTAAATGGGAAAAGAAATCAAAATTATAAATTGGAAAGCCTGTTCCTAAGGGGCCCAACGAATTCCTAATTGGAATTAGGGGGTCCTTTTTGATTGATTCTTTTATCACATTGGGAGATTTTACATCGTTGAATGGGCCTATTCGATAACAATTGGATGATGACAAAATTATCAAAGATTGAGATTCCTTATTTCGATTCAACAATGTATGAATAGTTCCTTGATTTGTATTAAGGGATTCTTGAATCCTTGCCTTGGAATAGGAATAAATGGAAGAAAACGGATTGACATTAGCGCGATCTGATCCATTCTCAGAGATCAATCCTGAACCCGTCAGATCGTTCCTTTTTACGGTATATGAAATCGGTGACTTCGCTAAGTCGATTCTTAGAAAATCTCTAATCAAACCATTTGTCCTTATTTCAACAAAGGAAGCACAGGCCTTTTCTATTTTTTTTTCTTGGTCCCAATTCAACACTAAACAAGTCCGAACTAATTGAATACTTGTGTCCCAAATTTCAAGAATTGGGTCGTAATAAAGGATATAATTGACAACTCGAAGTTGTAGATTATCACTTTCCTGCAAGATATCCGCCGGGAAAAGTCTTCCTAAATTGATACCATCCGTTTTTTTATATGGGACTACGGGTTGAACCAAAACAAAATACTTTTTTTCATACCTGGAAAGTTTCATTCGTTGGATATAGAGCCAATTTTTCAATTTTTTGTATTCTTTGGAATTTTGTTTTCCCCCTCCTGGTGGTATCAATCGGAATGCCTTATTTGTCTTTCCAGGAAAATGGATATCTCCAGAAAAGATTATAAGTTTCATTTTTTCTGCTTTTTTCTTCACTCGGACCAATCCGCCTACCCGACTTCTTCTATTTAAAGTGATTTGTGTATCTACCCCAATAATACTATTGTGCCGTACCATTATGGAAGAAGATTCGGCCAAAATGTGGACTTCCACGGGAATAAAAAAAAAAGGATTTACTTCCTTTTGATATTTTGGCCAAAATACCTTGACTCCTCGATACTCAATCAAATCCTCTTCGTTGACGATTGAATTCAGTTCTCTAGTCTCATATTTAGTAAGTCCCGAGCTCTTTCTTATATATCGAGGATCATCGAAATAAGCAAGAATACTATTTCTACGGAGAATATCATTTCTGGGGATTTCAATTGAGATACCTGAAGAAGGTATTGGTTGGTTCTCGCCTTCTTGAATCGAGTCGAGTGGGATGATGACTCTATTTCTTCGCCTCTTTGCCAATAAATCAGAATTCCCGTCGAGAATGCCCGGATATCTGAGATTACAACGACCAGTACATGTCATTCGATTAAGTTCTGAATAATCAGGAATCCTATCTCCTTTTTGATTTTTACCAGAAAAATACGAACTAAAAAATTTGTGTCTCACTTGATTATTAGTTACTGAGGGGTTAGAAATAGATCTTCGCTTAACAGAAAGAGAATAAGCGTTCATTTGATCTTGATCCTTGTGGATCGAACAGGGGCCTAGACTAGATCTCCAGGGCTCCCCTAATAATATCCATAAATGACTTGTTTTTGGTAAGAGATGAATATTACCATATGTAAATTCAGGTGCATGGTACACATCGGTATTCCAGTGCATTTCGCCCTCTGAGTCAGAATAAATATGTTTTCGAACCTTCTCTTTCAAACTCAAAGTGGATGTTCTTGCGCGAATCTCAGCAATGACTTGTTCTGATTCTACATATTGATCGTTTTGAACCAAAAGAAAACTTTTGGGCGGAATACACACATTGTGTATAATATCTTCACTCTCAATAGTTACATACAAGTCTCTAGAACATAGAAAAGCAGGATGTCCATGACGTGTACGTGTCGGATGAACCAAATCCTCATTGAATTTAATTTTTCCATTAGAAGGGGCTCGCACATGTTCTGCAGTACCCCCTGTGAATACTCCGCCAGTATGAAAAGTTCTTAATGTTAATTGAGTGCCCGGTTCTCCAATAGATTGACCTGCAATAATACCTACAGCTTCTCCCAATTCGACCAGGTCGTCATGAGCTGGACTCCGGCCATAACATAATTGACAAATCCAAGATGTACTCCTACAAGTAAAGGGTGTTCGAATAGAGATTGGTTGTGCTCTAAAAGTTATGAATCTATTGACAAGCCCAACCCCAATATCTTGATTTCTAGTAGCAATGCATCGCGAACCTATATATATATCATCTGCTAATACACGGCCAATTAATGTTTGGATAAAAATCCTGTCCGCCATCATTCCATTTCGAGGACTTACAGAAATACCTCTAACGGTGCCACAATCTGTTCGACGTACAACAATGTGTTGCACTACTTCAACAAGTCTTCGCGTGAGATATCCTGCATCTGATGTTCGGATAGCGGTATCCACAACTCCTTTACGGGCTCCGTAGCAAGAAATAATATATTCTGTTAAAGAGAGTCCTTCGCGTAAATTGCTTTGAATGGGTAAATCAATCATTTGTCCTTGGGGATCCGACATTAATCCTCTCATACCTACTAATTGATGTACCTGAGATGCATTTCCTCTGGCTCCCGAAAAAGACATTATATGGACTGGATTAAAAGGATCGGTCATCCGAAAATTAGGAGTCATTTCTTGTCGCAAATATTCACTTGTGGCATACCATATCTCGATCGATTGACGTAATTTTTCTACCGCGTGTACATTCCCATAATGATGGTGTTTTTCCAAAATAAAACTTTGTTTTTCAGCGTCTTGAACGAGCCATCTTTTAGAAGGTATTGTTAAAAGATCATCAATTCCTAATGAAATGGATGCGGCGGTAGCTTGTCGGAAACCCAGAGTCTTTACTTGATCCAGGATATGTGATGTATATCCTATTCCATAGTGATCAATAAATCGACTAATAAGTCGTTTCATGGCAGTTCCGTCTATCACTTTATTGTGAAAGACCTGAGTGGGCCGTTCTGCCATAAGTACCATCCATATTGCGTTGCGCTGAGTAGAATTTGACAATGGGTTTGAGTCAGTGATTGGAAAACTTCCTTTTCTAGATCTTGATTCACGTAGAAATTCCGCAATATAGTCCTAGTTAACCCGGCGAGACTCGAATTCCCGCTGGTAGCATAGAATTATAACAGCCCTGCCAAAACCCCTGTATGGCTTCTTCTATTTCTCGATAAAGAGAAATATGACCAAGAGTGGTTCGAATATATATATAAAGAATTTCTTTTTTTATACTTCTTACTATTAGATAGTGTCCATAAATATCATAATAGGTCCCCAAAGATTCATAGTTAATTTCGATAGGAGCTTCTCTTGCAGCAATAACACGTTGATCTAGTCGCCACCGCAGCCACAAAGGACTACCTAAATTGATTCGTTTTTGCCGATAAGCTCCAATTGCATCATAGGTATTACAAAAAAAGGGTTCTTTTTTTTTTGTATACTTATAGTTATTATCTTCATTTTGATAGTTTCTACGATTACATGGATTATACCTATTTACACAAATACCCCGACGATTTCCACTCGTTAATACATAGAGTCCACTAAGCATATCTTGAGTTGGTGCAGAAATGGGATCTCCAATAGTTGGAGACAAAAGATTCATATGAGAAAACATAAGTAAACGTGCCTCTGCTTGAGCCTCTAAAGATAAAGGAACATGAACAGCCATTTGATCCCCGTCAAAGTCTGCATTGAAGCCCTTACAAACTAATGGATGTAAACAAATAGCACGCCCTTCCACTAAAACGGGGAGGAATGCCTGTATGCCTAATCTATGCAGAGTAGGCGCTCTATTCAGCAATACAGGATGGTCATCCAGAATTTCCTGAAGTATTTCCCATACAATAGGTTTTTTTTTTCCGAATTTGACTCTTAGCAACTCCTATGTTCGAAGCAATATGTTTTCTAATTAGGTCACGAATTACAAATGCCTGGAAAAGTTCTATTGCAATTTCGCGAGGCAATCCACATCGATGTAATGAAAGTGAAGGGCCCACGACAATCACTGACCGCCCTGAATAATCGACTCGTTTACCAAGTAGAGTCTCGCGAACTCTTCCTTCTTTGCCTTCAATTACATCTGAAAGCGACTTGTAAATTCTATTATGATCATCCCTCATTGGTTGTCCGCAGATTCCATTATCAAGAAGTGCATCCACGGCTTCTTGTAGTAATTTTTCCTGAGATATTATTAATTCTTCTGGTGTAGCTATACTTGTTGTTAATAGATCTGTAAGAGTATTATTCCGGTAGATAATTCTTCTATAGATTTCATTAATATCCGAGGTCACTAGTTTATCCTCATCTATATGATAGATTGGTCTCAACTCAGGAGGAAGAACTGGTAATAGACACAAAACCATCCATTTTGGTTCTATATTTGTTCGAATAAAATGCTTAGCCAATTCCATGCGTCTAAGCAAAAAATCTTTTCTTCTTCCAACTTTTCGATCTTCCCATTCATTCCCTGTGGATTCCTCTTCCTCCAATTCTTTCCATTCTACCAATGAATAATCTATAATCATTCGTAAATCTAGATTGGCTAGTTGTTGTCTGATAGAACCTCCCCCGGTAGACATCTCTCGATTTCGAAATGTATCGAAGCTCCGGGTAGTAAAAAAAATCGGGATCCTGTATTTCCAGGGTTGAATTTCATATTCCAATAAACCCCGTAATCGTAAAAAAGTGGGTTTTTTATCTATGGGCCTAGCAAAATAAAAATTGGGATAGGATCTCCCCCCCCCCCTCAAAATCGGACGTGAAAGTTTCCTTTCATCCGGCTAAAGTAGGTCAAATAAATAAAAAGAAAGGAGTTCTCGCTTTCATATTCTAGAAAACTCCAAAAAGATCTACTCCTTACTCAAGTTTCCAGTGAAAAGAATTTCCAGTGAAAATAAAGCAAAACTTCATTGATTCTGTCTTCCTTATTATTTTTATTTAGATTTTATGAATTCTTTATTCAATTATGACATAAATGAAATGTGAAATTCTTGAGTAGTCTACTTCCTCTCGAATGATGAATCCCGTAATTCTTAATTAAAGAGAGTACCTTGGAATTCATAAGGAATTTACTTGTCTATGTACTGTTCCATTCGATCTTTTAGGTCCCGACTTTACCTCGACGGTTAGGCCACGATGCCCTTAAAGTCTATATGCGATAGATAGACTCTTGTAACCATGACATCTTTTCTATTTGCTTACTTGAACATAATTTCTTTCTAAAAAAAAGGAACTGTTTAATTCTACAAAAGAAAAATTAATTCTACAAAAGAAAAAGTCTTTTTTTTTTTTTTACGAGGTATAACTATAAATTCTTATGAAATCGACCATAGATCAATTCCCTTTTTGGGGAGCGTCTTGAATACATCCCT
>JAQQBG010000751.1:22500-30098 GCA_032199755.1 Ambrosia artemisiifolia
TTCCTTCAGATGTGTCAATTGGGCAAATACGCCCATAGTGACTAGGATGAATATCTCGTATTGGAAAAGTAGCAGTTCGCGCAGTCAATCCCCCCGGGCCCAAATAACTCAATTTTCTCCCATGAACTATTTGTGTCAATGGATTAGTTCGATCCAAAACTTGAGATAATGGGTGTAAACGGAAAAAAACTTTATAAGTATCTGTTAATGGAGTTGAATTTACCAAGTTCTGAGGAGTTGGTGTCCAGTTATGCTTAAGTGCTGCATATATGTTTCCTCGAGCCATATTTTCTAAACGAACCAAGGCCAATCCAAATTGCTCTTGTAAAAGATCTGCTACAGAACGAATACGTTTATTTTGCAAATGATTCATATCGTCAAGTGTACCCATTCCAAATTTTATTCGAATCAAACGATCCGCGGCTGCCAATATATCTCGCGGTAACAAAAATGTATTGTTCTGGGGTATATCAAGGTTTAGTCTCCGATTCATATTTCGTCGACCAATCCCTCCCAATTCACATCTTTGTTGAAAGAATTTTTTTTGTAAATCCTTAGATAAGGATTCAGAAAATACCGGATCTCCCTCTACACAAGCAAATTGTTGATAAAATTCCAAAATAGCATTTTCTTTTGAACCTATTTTTTTTTTATCATTCAGAAAAGATAAAAATAGTTCAGGATAGCAAACATTCTCTAGAATTTCTCTTATATTCAACCCCATTGCTGATAATAGAACTAGAATAGATAGTTTTTGTTGCCTACTCACACGAACCCATATCCTTGCTTTTCTATCAATTTCTAATTCTAATCTTCCTCCCCAATCTGATATTATGGTACCGGTATAGACCGAAATTCCGTTATCGTTTAATTCTGACTGGTAATAAATACCGGGACTTTGCAATATTTGATTGATCACAATTCTATAGATTCCATTTACTATAAAAGCTCCCAGAGAAGTCATTAGAGGGATCTTTCCTATCAAAATTGTTTGTTCTTGGATATACCTACGCCTATCGTTTTTCCAAATGAGTCTCGCGGATACATATAATTCAGAAGAATATGTGAGTGATTCATACACAGCATCTCTTTCCTTTATCAGGGGTTCTACCAATTGATATCTTTCCAAAAATAATTCAAAGTCAATTTCTTGATTTGTATCTTCAATTTTTGGAAACTTAGAAAGCTCTTCTGCCAAACCCTGATCAATGAACCTACAAAATCCTTCAAATTGTATCTGATTAAATCCAGGTATTGTGGACATTGCGTCTATCCCGGATTATTTTGAAATTGTCAGTTATTTATATTCATCCATATCGAATTCTAAAAAAAAAAAAAAAAATACCATTTTGGCTGGCTCATTATCCATCAAAGAAAATCCTATAGATATAGCAATGATGTAATTTCGATTCTATGAATCTTTAACTGGAATCTATGAGATAGGTGAAATAAAAATTGATACTGAACTTCTTCTTATTCAGTTTCTTATATTATAATGTATAACGGTATTGAAATTCTAATCTACTTGAATATTGAATACCAGAAAACTATATGAATGTTTTATTTATTAACTTAACGTTAACGCGCGGATATACCTAATCTATATTTCCGTCTTCTCTCTTCTTTTATTGCCCTCCTGTCCTGTCGTCAATTGACAGTATGACTTAGGGCGCAATATAATTTAAGTGGTCAAATCTTATTTTGGTAAAGCACCTTGAATCCACTGGAGAGTAAAGGATCTTGGATCCAACGCAGAACCCTTTGTGAATGAGAAAGATAAAGACGAGAAAGACCAATGAAATCAAGTTTTCAAGTTTTAAGGTTGTAATTGAATGGTAAAGTTTGATTACCATTAACCTCCAGAATAGCTAGAATAGTTAACGAGTTTTTCGGTTTGATTCATCTCCTAAAGGCGGCTCTCGGCCTGAGTTATATTTAAGTTAAGGTGGCCTTAGGCATTCATTACCTATGGTATTTTTCTTATTACCTATTGTATTTCTAGTGCTTTTTTTCTAAAGGTGGCCGGGACCTATTCTTTCTAGTTGATTTATGAATAAAGGTGGCCATAGGCCCCTATGGTCCAGTGGTTACGACCTCTCTCTTTCACGGAGAAAACGAGGGTTCAAGTCCCTCTGGGGGTATACCAAGACTCAAGACTATAGGAGTGGTATTTTCTATCAAGTGATCTATATTTGTCAAGTCCTTCTAATAGTCTACTCAGTGGGACTTTGTTTTTTAGATCAAGTGATATGTATTTGTCAAATCTGCCTGGTAGACGAAAGGAAGTTGATTGTGGAACGTCTAAAATGAATTAGGCGTTGGGTCGATGCCCGAGTGGTTAATGGGGACGGACTGTAAATTCGTTGACAATATGTCTACGCTGGTTCAAATCCAGCTCGGCCCAACAATTTGCCAATCTACTATCAGATGGTAGAACACTCTTGTTCTTAAGAAATACCTGATACGAGAGAAATACCTGATACGAGAGAATAAAAAAGAATCCAAAATTTCTGCTAGATCTCTTCTTCTTTCCCTGGGATTGTAGTTCAATAGGCAAGAGCACCGCCCTGTCAAGGCGGACGTTGCGGGTTCGAGCCCCGTCAGTCCCGACGGATCAAATAAGTACATCAATTTGCCTCTCCATTTTCTGTGAAAGAAGGGACAGAGAGCATAATTGAATTCCGAGGGGGTTTCCTTCTTTTTTTCAGGATTCTGTCGAACAAAGAACAAACTCTAAACTAAAATGAAAATAACTAAAATAGTGAAGTTAATATAATATTCCATCTTTTATCCTGCGACTCATCTTTCTCATACTTCTTTGTCTTCCAAAGAAATTTTGATCATGAAAATTGAGAACCTAATTCCTCTCTTTTTCCACTTCGCTTGTATTGTTTGTTGGGGTTTTGTAGTTCGGACGGGGGTTATATTTCGTTTCGTTTGATGGTTCTATAAGGAAGACCTAAGGTAGGTTATAGAAAAGAAAAGAAGGATCAATAAATGATTGGTCCGGGAATCCAATCTTGGATTCGGTATGGATAAAAGATGTTCGTATGTTATACTATTCAATTCTCGACGACGAATTCATTTAATAGCTCAGATATTGTTATTCATGATATTGATCCGATTCAAGATCATCGATAGGTAATGCATTCATTGAATTAACAGGTGAAAGATTTATCATCTCTATGGGATTAAATCCCGAGTTATTGTGAAAAAAAAAAAAAAAAAAGATGAGATTATGGAAGTAAATATTCTTGCATTTATTGCTACTGCACTGTTCATTTTAGTTCCTACTGCTTTTCTACTTATAATTTACGTAAAAACAGTCAGTCAAAATGATTAACTTTAACTGACACTTGACTTCTGAATTCTTATCAATAGTTGAAGAAATCAAATGAAAAGTATTCTATTTTTACGTCTTAAATGAAATCAACGGGCTATCATCGGCGGTCTTCTATGAGATCCGAGAGTATGGTAAGTAATAAAAAAATTTCTTACTTACCATACTCTCTATTAGTGTTATAGTAGTGTATAAAATTGTTTCTAATAAAGTAGGTATACTATATTAGCTTCTATCTTCAATATATGTAGTTATTAATCCATATATGGAATTGACGTAGGACCCGATTCTATTTCTTTTGATACATCTATTTATTCCGATGAATCTGAAATAATTGTTTTACTGTTATAGAATACATTTCTCCACTAGAATCCAATGGAATTTGGAAATGAAGATATTTTGATTTGAAAATGATTTCAATTCAAATCAAAAATGCGTTGCAGAACGATCTAGAAAACAATTGATACCGTTTCATTCCTCAACTAAATTAGGAGTGCTTCTAAAGTCCACTTCTTCCCCATACTACGAGTGAAAGGGAAAATGTAAAGACTACCATTAAAGCAGCCCAAGCGAGACTTACTATATCCATGTGAATGATGTCCCTTATCTCTATGATAGAATTATTCCATTATTGCTCACTAATAATAGTAGAATGAATGGTCCAGAGTCAAAAAGGGATTCTGGCCGAACACTATTGATGAACCAATCAAATAAATCCATTTCAAAAATTCCTATATGATTTCTAATCGGGAAAGACTAAACACAAGTAAAATCAACAAGAAAACTACAAAGGAATGTTACTAATGGAACATCTAGTAATAAAAAAAGAGGGTCCATTCCTTTTTCTTGGCCTTCAAAGTAAAAATAGATCAATTGCTATCTATTACAAATTTTTTCCTATTTGATCTAATACATACCCTTTCCCAATTGTATCTCTGAAGGAGTTGAGCGATAGTCTATTATACTCTTTATCTTGACGAGGGGTTCAAAAAAAAAGCTTTTTTTCACTTATTCTTTTCTATAAAAAAGGAAATTATCCATCTCAATCTAATAGTGCTCAATCTAATAGTGATTGAATGCCTAAACACTCAGAGATTCTCGCGAGTCTATATATGTAGATTACAGTATAGAAAGAACTTCCCCCAACCAGTAGTTAAATTATCTGCCGGCTATCCAATCAAGACCCAATCTGTAGACATTACATTAGTAGTAGAAAGGAATCGGGAAGTCTTGCTTCGACCATTATAATCTTTCTTTTCATTTATAATATTTCTTTTCATTTTGGATTCAAAGATTTATTTACAAAATACCCAGAACGGGTGTTTAGAATCAACCAAGTATTAACAGTCCCCTTATTCTGTTCTGCTGGGTAAAAATTGGTTGAGTTATAGAACAGAATAAGAGATTTCGATTCGTTTGTTGATGAGGCGGCACCCGGATTTGAACTGGGGAAAAAGGATTTGCAGTCCCCCGCCTTACCACTCGGCCATGCCGCCAAAACGATACACAATAGGATCAGGATCAAAAATTCCCTTTTTGGGTTGGATTACTAAATTTTAGTTTATTGTACTTGCATCCCTTTTTTCATCCTTTTTCTAAAATTAGAAAAATTAGAAAAGAAACCCTTTTTCCCCTTTTTATTTCTACCCTTTTATTTCTACCCCTTCAATTGATTGTATAGTATCTCAAAACACACAATGCCAAAAAGCTTCTCCTCACTTTCTATTGAAAAAGAAAATGTATATTTTCACTCAAAAAAACCAAAATTTATGACAAATGGGAACCATTAACTCTTCGTTGACTGAGAATTCGTGAATGATTCTTGGATTTGAATCTAAAATTGGGTTTGCCTAATGACATAAGAAAATACAAATTGATACATACTCAATTGATTCTTTTGAATCAAAAATCCTTCTCAATTTACATTATAACAAAAATGATAAGTCTATGTAAACCCCAGAACGGAAATTGTTACACAGATACAAAATTGGCTATTTAGAGTATGTTGCCTATAAATAAAAAAAGGGAATTTTTTGGAACAAAAAAAGGCCCGGCTGGGTATTGGCCGGGCCAGGCCAAAAGGGCACTTCGAACAAAATAAAAGCAAGAAGGTCTTCTTTATTTCTTTTTCTATTTGGATCTTTCGAGTATCTAAATGGAATTGCTAATTATATAATAACGATAAAGAATGTGAAAGAAATACTTTCTTTAATCCTTACTTGATGTGTAATGTAACATAGTAATTATCTTTTTCAATTGGGAGAGATGGCTGAGTGGACGAAAGCGGCGGATTGCTAATCCGTTGTACGAGTTATTCGTACCGAGGGTTCGAATCCCTCTCTTTCCGTTTCCGTTAATGACTTTCTATTTTTTTATTTCAAATTTAGCAAACCCCTTTTTCTTTTTTTCCTAGTGAAATGTGTGGAATAGCTAAAATAAAATATGAAGAAAATTGTAAAATCAAGCAAGAAAAACGAAATTTTGATTTTATTCTTCACGTCCAGGATTACGTCCTGGATCATTGGATAGGAATCCAAAGATGAAGAGAGAAACAAAGAATATTACTACTGTGTAAACGAAAAGTTTGAGAGTAAGCATTACACAACCTCCAAGATCATTTTTTGAAAAAGAAAAACGAGAAAAGAAAAGATAATAGATCCTCCATTTTTATATCACATATCCTATCTTGACACCAAGAAATGAATTATAGAAATAGAAAAGAATGTTCAGAAATTCAAATGAAGTTGAAATTTTGAATAAGAGTCTTTGATTACCACAAATCACTTTCATACCGACAATTAGATATTGGAAGCGACCCTAAGCTAATAAGGTATGCTAATAAGGTATTTCGCCGGAAAAAGGATTAAAATCGGGAAATGGGGCGAGCCGGATTTCTCGCGGCTATCCGAGAATTTCAATGTTTGAATTGAAGGTTCATACTGTCAGACTTATTTGATCTTATCAATTGTTATCATTATTCTCGAATAAATCATGAATTTTCTAGGATACTATTAAAGATCTTATCGAAAACTTACAGCAGCTTGCCAAACAAAGGCTAAAAGAAAAAAGAACAGGGGTATGACTGGCATAACATCTACGATTGGATTCAAAAAAGCATATGCTTCGGGCAATTTGGCGAAGAAAAGACTACTCGGATAAAGGGCAGAGTTAAGACAGATCAAACTAAAGATATTAAGCATAATAGACATTTTTTTCGTCGAGATAATTGCATTTTGATTGAGTTATTGATATAAGGAAAAATGAAGAAAGTAAGGTAGACAAAAAAATCCTTCTTTTTCCACTCAATCAAAAACCCTCCAATTCTCAAAGGAGAATAGAAGAAATCATACTTTCATACAATATCTTAATTGAATTATATGTAATGATCAATAAATTCAGTTGAATTCTAGATATACACATGTCAAAATTCTAGCAACGAATCTATAATAAATTCTATAAAGGAGAAAGATTTTCTATAGATAGTTGGGCTGGAATTGACGAACACTGAATACCCATATTATTCTTTAATTAGTATTAGTGTCCAATAAAAAGAGAAATGGGGCGTAGCCAAGCGGTAAGGCAACGGGTTTTGGTCCCGCTACTCGGAGGTTCGAATCCTTCCGTCCCAGAGCATATCCCTTGTATCCGAATACTTCTTTTTTGTTCAACAAGGTTCTGTTTCAAGGTCTAATATTGGTCTAATATTGGATAGAATATGATTCCTCTTTCTTTTTTGATTTTGAATGATTCTTTTCGGAATCATATCTTAATTTTTCACAAACTGAACTAAATAGAGTTCAAATTACATGCAAAAGTAACTAAACCCTTTTGTGATCCAGATAAAGATAAGATGGGACATAGATCTGTAGAAGATTACTTAACCTCAGGTTAAACAAAATATGAAAATACATATAAAAGAGTAAGTGCTTAGCCTATAGGTATGTATTGTTATCCTATTTGAGTGACAAAAAGTCTTTCCATTTTTGTGAAAAAGAATTTGCATCACTAAAATATTCAAATTTAAATATTTAACAATGATATTTCTTTTTCTTGTTCGATCTATTTAGATTATTTGCTTTACATCATTGACAATTCCATTCGAAAAGAAAATTTCTTATGATAATCAAATGGAGTCTTTACTGTAAAACTTGACTCAAATCACGATGTAGAAGTAAGAAACTTTTTCAAGTATAAAGATTTGTAATGATTCTTTATGGATTGAATCTTTGGGAAGTTTGGGGAAGTTGGAATGGGTCAG
>JAQQBG010000046.1:0-2500 GCA_032199755.1 Ambrosia artemisiifolia
CAGAATTCACCAAGTGTTGGATTGTTCACCCACCAATAGGGAACGTGAGCTGGGTTTAGACCGTCGTGAGACAGGTTAGTTTTACCCTACTGATGACAGTGTCGCAATAGTAATTCAACCTAGTACGAGAGGAACCGTTGATTCGCACAATTGGTCATCGCGCTTGGTTGAAAAGCCAGTGGCGCGAAGCTACCGTGCGCTGGATTATGACTGAACGCCTCTAAGTCAGAATCCGGGCTAGAAGCGACGCGTGTGCCCGTCGCCTGTTTGCCGACCAGCAGTAGGGGCCTCGGCCCCCAAAGGCACGTGTCGTAGGCTAAGCTCGCGCGGCGGACGAGCCGCGTTAGCCGCCTTGAAGTACAATTCCCATCAAGCGACGGGTAGAATCCTTTGCAGACGACTTAAATACGTGACGGGGTATTGTAAGTGGCAGAGTGGCCTTGCTGCCACGATCCACTGAGATTCAGCCCTTCGTCGCTCAGATTCGTCCCTCCCCACCCAAAATCCCAACCCAAAAGAGTTCCTAAGGGTTTTTTTCAAGAGGTTGTGTCGCTATACTTGAGAAAATTTTACAAGTGTTGAAAATTTTTACAAGTGTTGGGAATTTTACAAGTTGTTAATACAAGCATAGTTGGTAGAAGTGATCACTGATTGGAAAAGCTAATGTCTGTTCCTGTCACTATGCTTTTTATTCAGAATGTATATATAGGAGGGACATGGGGATTGACACACCCCTAGGGTCCTTTCAGTGTTGGTGAGCGACCAGGCAAAAAGAGGCTGGCCTAGTAAACTAAGCACGATGCACTATGAACAAGCATAGTGCCATGCCTAAGCCCCACTTTGTTCTTGGATGTTGCATGCTAACGTGACCACCATGCTTGTTGACATGCACATCGCCCAACTCGTTGCCTAAGGAACTGACCACGATGCCTTAGCCTGACACACCCCAAGGTCCTTTCAGGGTTGGTGAGTGACCAGGCAACAAGAGGCTGGCCTAGTAAACTAACGGTGCACTGTGAACAAGCATAGTGTGCCTTTGCCTAAGCCACACGTTGTTCCAGGATGTTGCCAGGATGGCCTTGTCCCTTGCCCAAGCCCCACATCGATGCCTAAGGAACTGACCACGATGCCTTAGACTGACACACCATGGGTGCTTAGGGATTGGTGAGCGACCAGGCAACAAGAGGTTGGCCTAGTAAACTGACCACGATGCACTGTGAACAAGCATAGTGCCTTGCCTAAGCCCCACTTTGTTCCAGGATGTTGCCATACAACCATGCCTTGTCCCTTGCCAAGCCCCACATCGTTGCCTAAGGAACTGACCACGATGCCTTTGATTGACACACCATGGGTCCTTTCAGGATTGGTAAGCGACCAGGCAACAAGAGGCTGGCAAAGTAAATTCTGACCACGATGCACTGTGAACAAGCATAGTGTCCCTTGCCCAAGCCCCACCTCGTTGCCTAAGAAACTGACCATGATGCCTTTGAATGACACACCATGTGTCCTTTCAGTGTTGGTGAGCGACCAGGAAACAAGAGGCTGGCCTAGTAAACTAACCACGATGCACTGTGAGCAAGCATAGTGTGCCTTTGCCTAAGCCACACGTTGTTCCAGGATGTTGCCAGGAAACCATGCCTTGTCCCTTGCCCAAGCCCCACATCGTTGCCTAAGGAACTGACCACGATGCCTTAGACTGACACACCCTTGGGTCCTTTCAAGGTCGGTGAGCGACCACGCAATAAGAGGCTGGCCTAGTAAACTAACCACGATGCCTTTGCCTAAGTCCCCACATTGTTCCAGGATGTTGCCCGAGTACAACGGGCTCGAATACGATCGAAAGGGCCAACGGGCCCGAACACAACCCGTTAAACTATTTTACCCGAAAACATGATACGATGACACTAATCAACTCTAACCATGCCCGCGAGCAAGCACGCAAAGTTTCGTGGCGATTAGGCGTCGTTCGGTGGTGTTTCGGAGAACACCGGGCGTTGGATGGATGACCGGCCCGCGGGCCCACGGACCCGAAAGCAAAGTATTTTTACGGGACCCTTTTATTTCGTTATTTCGAAGGCTCACACAAAGTTTCATGGCGATCCTAGATCGTTTGATATGGTTTAGGGCCAATCACATAGTCCGGCGCACCGTCAATGGCCCGGTCAACGGGCTGACCCGATCAAGGCGGACCGTGACACCAAACGTCTCTGGTTAGCCCCTAGAACACCCACGTAAAGTTTCGTGGCGATCCGACGTCGTTTGATTGGTTTACGATGATTACATAACGAATAAAGGTCCGGGGCCGACCGAGCCCGGCCCACGGGCCCACGGGACCCGAACCCAGAATTTTCCGGTTCCGAACATCTTAAAACATTGCCCCGAGGCACCACGCAAAATTTCGTGCCAA
The DNA here is from genome assembly GCA_032199755.1 of Ambrosia artemisiifolia. Lineage (NCBI taxonomy): Eukaryota > Viridiplantae > Streptophyta > Magnoliopsida > Asterales > Asteraceae > Ambrosia > Ambrosia artemisiifolia. The sequence continues at coordinate 2,408 of JAQQBG010000046.1, forward strand.
TCCGACGTCGTTTGATGGGTTTTTGATAGGGTCTCAAAAAATTATCATTCCTCAAAAAATTAATGTCTATTCCTGAAACTTAACTTTTTGTGC
>JAQQBG010000046.1:42500-45000 GCA_032199755.1 Ambrosia artemisiifolia
TGCCCGAAGGCGATGATAACCCATGGCTGAATGCCATGATGGGTACGACATGAGGATTCTCATCTCATACCCATCATGGCGGCCAGCCATGGGCACCACTGCCCGAAGGCAATGTTAACCCATGGCTGATTGCCATGATGGGTAGAACATGAGAATTCTCATCTCATACCCATCATGGCGGTCATGGGCACCGATGCCCGAAGGCAACGATATCCCATGACGTCCTCGAAGCGGCCAGCCATGGGCACCATTGCCCGAAGGCAATGATAACCCATGGCTGAATGCCATGATGGAGACGACATGAGGATTCTCATCTCATACCCATCATGGCGGTCCATCTTGTGGTGTATCAGGTCAAGGCTTGGGCGTGCCAACACACTTTATCACCCACAATGTTTTCACATGCTTTGATCCTGCCAACAAGATGGTCTGCTAGTGCTAGTTCAAGAGAGGGGCCGCACTAGCTTGGCCAAGACACCTTACCCCCCTATATATACATTCTGCACAAAAAGTAAAGTGACAGGAACAGACATTAATTTTTTGAGGAATGATAATTTTTTGAAGGCATGCCCATTGTAGGCCATCGTCAAGCCATCGTTCTAGTCGTCGTGTGGGAAACAAGCATAATTCAAGGCAACATGGCTTGTCTACTAGGCAACATGGTGCACAATGTGGGGCGTCTTTGCCAAGCATCCATCAATTCACTAGCAAACGTGCTTACAACTAGGCATGATGTGGGGCATTTACAAGGCACGAGGCTAGATTTCTAGGCAACATGGCTTGGGGAGACACACCTCGTGCTACAATAGGCTTGAAACCTCTCATCTCGTATGCCCTCACTAGCCTTAGTCGGGCACTGGGGTTGCTCAAGCCCCATGTCTCCCTTATATATACATATTTCACAAAAAGCATTGTGACAGGAACAGACATTAAATTTTCGAGGATTGATAATTTTCGAGGTTTGCTGCTCGTTGGGCCTATGTACACGAGTCGTTGTGCGAGAAACCAAGTCGTTGGGCAACATTCCTAGGCAACGTGGGCAGGAGGGGCACTTGGTTCTCGAGTTCGTGGCTTGCTTGGGGAAATTTAGCTTGTGTACAAGGCCTTGGCAGCCTTGTTTCTCGGCCAACAAGGCCTCCTTGGGCGCTGCCAAGCCTCACCCAGGCAAGCCCTTCCCAACACACACCCCTCCCCTATATATACATATTGCACAAAAAGTTAAGTTTCAGGAATAGACATTAATTTTTTGAGGAATGATAATTTTTTGAGACCCTATCAAAAACCCATCAAACGACGTCGGATTGGCACGAAATTTTGCGTGGTGCCTCGGGGCAATGTTTTAAGATGTTCGGAACCGGAAAATTCTGGGTTCGGGTCCCGTGGGCCCGTGGGCCGGGCTCGGTCGGCCCCGGACCTTTATTCGTTATGTAATCATCGTAAACCCATCAAACGACGTCGGATCGCCACGAAACTTTACGTGGGTGTTCTAGGGGCTAACCAGAGACGTTTGGTGTCACGGTCCGCCTTGATCGGGTCAGCCCGTTGACCGGGCCATTGACGGTGCGCCGGACTATGTGATTGGCCCTAAACCATATCAAACGATCTAGGATCGCCATGAAACTTTGTGTGAGCCTTCGAAATAACGAAATAAAAGGGTCCCGTAAAAATACTTTGCTTTCGGGTCCGTGGGCCCGCGGGCCGGTCATCCATCCAACGCCCGGTGTTCTCCGAAACACCACCGAACGACGCCTAATCGCCACGAAACTTTGCGTGCTTGCTCGCGGGCATGGTTAGAGTTGATTAGTGTCATCGTATCATGTTTTCGGGTAAAATAGTTTAACGGGTTGTGTTCGGGCCCGTTGGCCCTTTCGATCGTATTCGAGCCCGTTGTACTCGGGCAACATCCTGGAACAATGTGGGGACTTAGGCAAAGGCATCGTGGTTAGTTTACTAGGCCAGCCTCTTATTGCGTGGTCGCTCACCGACCTTGAAAGGACCCAAGGGTGTGTCAGTCTAAGGCATCGTGGTCAGTTCCTTAGGCAACGATGTGGGGCTTGGGCAAGGGACAAGGCATGGTTTCCTGGCAACATCCTGGAACAACGTGTGGCTTAGGCAAAGGCACACTATGCTTGCTCACAGTGCATCGTGGTTAGTTTACTAGGCCAGCCTCTTGTTTCCTGGTCGCTCACCAACACTGAAAGGACACATGGTGTGTCATTCAAAGGCATCATGGTCAGTTTCTTAGGCAACGAGGTGGGGCTTGGGCAAGGGACACTATGCTTGTTCACAGTGCATCGTGGTCAGAATTTACTTTGCCAGCCTCTTGTTGCCTGGTCGCTTACCAATCCTGAAAGGACCCATGGTGTGTCAATCAAAGGCATCGTGGTCAGTTCCTTAGGCAACGATGTGGGGCTTGGCAAGGGACAAGGCATGGTTGTATGGCAACATCCTGGAACAAAGTGGGGCTTAGGCAAGGCACTATGCTTGTTCACAGTGCATC
>JAQQBG010000046.1:52500-55000 GCA_032199755.1 Ambrosia artemisiifolia
TCGATAAGGGACAATCTTGAAGGCGACCAGCCATGGGCACCGCTGCCAGAAGGAAACGATAACCTATGACGTTCTCGAAAGCGGCCAGCCATGGGCACCACTGCCCGAAGGCGATGATAACCCATGGCTGAATGCCATGATGGGTACGACATGAGGATTCTCATCTCATACCCATCATGGCGGCCAGCCATGGGCACCACTGCCCGAAGGCAATGTTAACCCATGGCTGATTGCCATGATGGGTAGAACATGAGAATTCTCATCTCATACCCATCATGGCGGTCATGGGCACCGATGCCCGAAGGCAACGATATCCCATGACGTCCTCGAAGCGGCCAGCCATGGGCACCATTGCCCGAAGGCAATGATAACCCATGGCTGAATGCCATGATGGAGACGACATGAGGATTCTCATCTCATACCCATCATGGCGGTCCATCTTGTGGTGTATCAGGTCAAGGCTTGGGCGTGCCAACACACTTTATCACCCACAATGTTTTCACATGCTTTGATCCTGCCAACAAGATGGTCTGCTAGTGCTAGTTCAAGAGAGGGGCCGCACTAGCTTGGCCAAGACACCTTACCCCCCTATATATACATTCTGCACAAAAAGTAAAGTGACAGGAACAGACATTAATTTTTTGAGGAATGATAATTTTTTGAAGGCATGCCCATTGTAGGCCATCGTCAAGCCATCGTTCTAGTCGTCGTGTGGGAAACAAGCATAATTCAAGGCAACATGGCTTGTCTACTAGGCAACATGGTGCACAATGTGGGGCGTCTTTGCCAAGCATCCATCAATTCACTAGCAAACGTGCTTACAACTAGGCATGATGTGGGGCATTTACAAGGCACGAGGCTAGATTTCTAGGCAACATGGCTTGGGGAGACACACCTCGTGCTACAATAGGCTTGAAACCTCTCATCTCGTATGCCCTCACTAGCCTTAGTCGGGCACTGGGGTTGCTCAAGCCCCATGTCTCCCTTATATATACATATTTCACAAAAAGCATTGTGACAGGAACAGACATTAAATTTTCGAGGATTGATAATTTTCGAGGTTTGCTGCTCGTTGGGCCTATGTACACGAGTCGTTGTGCGAGAAACCAAGTCGTTGGGCAACATTCCTAGGCAACGTGGGCAGGAGGGGCACTTGGTTCTCGAGTTCGTGGCTTGCTTGGGGAAATTTAGCTTGTGTACAAGGCCTTGGCAGCCTTGTTTCTCGGCCAACAAGGCCTCCTTGGGCGCTGCCAAGCCTCACCCAGGCAAGCCCTTCCCAACACACACCCCTCCCCTATATATACATATTGCACAAAAAGTTAAGTTTCAGGAATAGACATTAATTTTTTGAGGAATGATAATTTTTTGAGACCCTATCAAAAACCCATCAAACGACGTCGGATTGGCACGAAATTTTGCGTGGTGCCTCGGGGCAATGTTTTAAGATGTTCGGAACCGGAAAATTCTGGGTTCGGGTCCCGTGGGCCCGTGGGCCGGGCTCGGTCGGCCCCGGACCTTTATTCGTTATGTAATCATCGTAAACCAATCAAACGACGTCGGATCGCCACGAAACTTTACGTGGGTGTTCTAGGGGCTAACCAGAGACGTTTGGTGTCACGGTCCGCCTTGATCGGGTCAGCCCGTTGACCGGGCCATTGACGGTGCGCCGGACTATGTGATTGGCCCTAAACCATATCAAACGATCTAGGATCGCCATGAAACTTTGTGTGAGCCTTCGAAATAACGAAATAAAAGGGTCCCGTAAAAATACTTTGCTTTCGGGTCCGTGGGCCCGCGGGCCGGTCATCCATCCAACGCCCGGTGTTCTCCGAAACACCACCGAACGACGCCTAATCGCCACGAAACTTTGCGTGCTTGCTCGCGGGCATGGTTAGAGTTGATTAGTGTCATCGTATCATGTTTTCGGGTAAAATAGTTTAACGGGTTGTGTTCGGGCCCGTTGGCCCTTTCGATCGTATTCGAGCCCGTTGTACTCGGGCAACATCCTGGAACAATGTGGGGACTTAGGCAAAGGCATCGTGGTTAGTTTACTAGGCCAGCCTCTTATTGCGTGGTCGCTCACCGACCTTGAAAGGACCCAAGGGTGTGTCAGTCTAAGGCATCGTGGTCAGTTCCTTAGGCAACGATGTGGGGCTTGGGCAAGGGACAAGGCATGGTTTCCTGGCAACATCCTGGAACAACGTGTGGCTTAGGCAAAGGCACACTATGCTTGCTCACAGTGCATCGTGGTTAGTTTACTAGGCCAGCCTCTTGTTTCCTGGTCGCTCACCAACACTGAAAGGACACATGGTGTGTCATTCAAAGGCATCATGGTCAGTTTCTTAGGCAACGAGGTGGGGCTTGGGCAAGGGACACTATGCTTGTTCACAGTGCATCGTGGTCAGAATTTACTTTGCCAGCCTCTTGTTGCCTGGTCGCTTACCAATCCTGAAAGGACCCATGGTGTGTCAATCAAAGGCATCGTGGTCAGTTCCTTAGG
>JAQQBG010000046.1:62500-65000 GCA_032199755.1 Ambrosia artemisiifolia
CTATGGGCCGAATGAAGAGTTTGGATGCACCAGGGTTCCTGCTCTCAGCTTATCTATCTATGATGTTTGGAATAGAAGCATCACAACAGCGGGACAAATCTCGATAAGGGACAATCTTGAAGGCGACCAGCCATGGGCACCGCTGCCAGAAGGAAACGATAACCTATGACGTTCTCGAAAGCGGCCAGCCATGGGCACCACTGCCCGAAGGCGATGATAACCCATGGCTGAATGCCATGATGGGTACGACATGAGGATTCTCATCTCATACCCATCATGGCGGCCAGCCATGGGCACCACTGCCCGAAGGCAATGTTAACCCATGGCTGATTGCCATGATGGGTAGAACATGAGAATTCTCATCTCATACCCATCATGGCGGTCATGGGCACCGATGCCCGAAGGCAACGATATCCCATGACGTCCTCGAAGCGGCCAGCCATGGGCACCATTGCCCGAAGGCAATGATAACCCATGGCTGAATGCCATGATGGAGACGACATGAGGATTCTCATCTCATACCCATCATGGCGGTCCATCTTGTGGTGTATCAGGTCAAGGCTTGGGCGTGCCAACACACTTTATCACCCACAATGTTTTCACATGCTTTGATCCTGCCAACAAGATGGTCTGCTAGTGCTAGTTCAAGAGAGGGGCCGCACTAGCTTGGCCAAGACACCTTACCCCCCTATATATACATTCTGCACAAAAAGTAAAGTGACAGGAACAGACATTAATTTTTTGAGGAATGATAATTTTTTGAAGGCATGCCCATTGTAGGCCATCGTCAAGCCATCGTTCTAGTCGTCGTGTGGGAAACAAGCATAATTCAAGGCAACATGGCTTGTCTACTAGGCAACATGGTGCACAATGTGGGGCGTCTTTGCCAAGCATCCATCAATTCACTAGCAAACGTGCTTACAACTAGGCATGATGTGGGGCATTTACAAGGCACGAGGCTAGATTTCTAGGCAACATGGCTTGGGGAGACACACCTCGTGCTACAATAGGCTTGAAACCTCTCATCTCGTATGCCCTCACTAGCCTTAGTCGGGCACTGGGGTTGCTCAAGCCCCATGTCTCCCTTATATATACATATTTCACAAAAAGCATTGTGACAGGAACAGACATTAAATTTTCGAGGATTGATAATTTTCGAGGTTTGCTGCTCGTTGGGCCTATGTACACGAGTCGTTGTGCGAGAAACCAAGTCGTTGGGCAACATTCCTAGGCAACGTGGGCAGGAGGGGCACTTGGTTCTCGAGTTCGTGGCTTGCTTGGGGAAATTTAGCTTGTGTACAAGGCCTTGGCAGCCTTGTTTCTCGGCCAACAAGGCCTCCTTGGGCGCTGCCAAGCCTCACCCAGGCAAGCCCTTCCCAACACACACCCCTCCCCTATATATACATATTGCACAAAAAGTTAAGTTTCAGGAATAGACATTAATTTTTTGAGGAATGATAATTTTTTGAGACCCTATCAAAAACCCATCAAACGACGTCGGATTGGCACGAAATTTTGCGTGGTGCCTCGGGGCAATGTTTTTTAAGATGTTCGGAACCGGAAAATTCTGGGTTCGGGTCCCGTGGGCCCGTGGGCCGGGCTCGGTCGGCCCCGGACCTTTATTCGTTATGTAATCATCGTAAACCAATCAAACGACGTCGGATCGCCACGAAACTTTACGTGGGTGTTCTAGGGGCTAACCAGAGACGTTTGGTGTCACGGTCCGCCTTGATCGGGTCAGCCCGTTGACCGGGCCATTGACGGTGCGCCGGACTATGTGATTGGCCCTAAACCATATCAAACGATCTAGGATCGCCATGAAACTTTGTGTGAGCCTTCGAAATAACGAAATAAAAGGGTCCCGTAAAAATACTTTGCTTTCGGGTCCGTGGGCCCGCGGGCCGGTCATCCATCCAACGCCCGGTGTTCTCCGAAACACCACCGAACGACGCCTAATCGCCACGAAACTTTGCGTGCTTGCTCGCGGGCATGGTTAGAGTTGATTAGTGTCATCGTATCATGTTTTCGGGTAAAATAGTTTAACGGGTTGTGTTCGGGCCCGTTGGCCCTTTCGATCGTATTCGAGCCCGTTGTACTCGGGCAACATCCTGGAACAATGTGGGGACTTAGGCAAAGGCATCGTGGTTAGTTTACTAGGCCAGCCTCTTATTGCGTGGTCGCTCACCGACCTTGAAAGGACCCAAGGGTGTGTCAGTCTAAGGCATCGTGGTCAGTTCCTTAGGCAACGATGTGGGGCTTGGGCAAGGGACAAGGCATGGTTTCCTGGCAACATCCTGGAACAACGTGTGGCTTAGGCAAAGGCACACTATGCTTGCTCACAGTGCATCGTGGTTAGTTTACTAGGCCAGCCTCTTGTTTCCTGGTCGCTCACCAACACTGAAAGGACACATGGTGTGTCATTCAAAGGCATCATGGTCAGTTTCTTAGGCAACGAGGTGGGGCTTGGGCAAGGGACACTATGCTTGTTCACAGTGCATCG
>JAQQBG010000752.1:5000-10000 GCA_032199755.1 Ambrosia artemisiifolia
ATGTCAGCAACAGAGGCCAAGCTTATGGAATTGTTGATCTTGTAGCGGTTGAATGACAATAGCCTAGATTTCACGTCAATTCTGAAATTCGCCCTGGCCGAGTTTAATATTAATATTCTCTGACTTTATTTATTATTCTTTTTATTTATTATTCTATTGAATAAAAGTCATTCATAATCATCCGGTTAGGATCGATCTAAACCAGCCCATTATGTATATAATTCAACATGCCAACGATTAAACAACTTATTAGAAATACAAGACAGCCAATTAGAAATGTCACAAAATCCCCCGCGCTTCGGGGATGCCCTCAGCGTCGAGGAACATGTACTAGGGTGTATGTGCGACTCGTTCAGATCATGAACTAGAACAAAGGAAAGAGAACAATGTTCGAATATCAATGATCAAATAGGATAGAACGGAAAAACGAAACTACATTTCCTATCTAAAAAATCGATGAGATCCCTTTTATTGTGTATGAAATTTATGGTTTCTGTTGGTGTAAATACACTCACCTCAATTCAAGATGAGAAGCAATTCTCCATTGGTAGCAAATGGTTATCCATTAAGCGGAGGAAATCTTAGTTAACATAGACCCCTCTTGCAAGAACGGACTAACAGGGTCAGCTACCCAGCCAATCTTCATAATTAAATACCGTTACTGTATAGGTAGAGCTCGTTGTGAAAGACCTATTACTGGATAATTCATGGGTAGAGCCGAAGAATGTGAACTATACAAGTTAGCAATAACATTGATTAAATGAAGTAAAGGCTCCGGTGTATAGAGAAAGACCTCACCGTTTAAGAAGTAACCATAGAAACGATGGAATCCACTATTTCTTTATCATTACTTTTCTTTTTTAATCCCTAGTATAGTAAAATTCGTATTTCGAGGTGAAATGCCTAGAAAAAAGAAAAAATTGTGGTTGGGAAGGTTATAGTAGCCAAAGCCATTGGAATTATTAGTTTATACATTGGAAAAATCCGTTTTGTTATTAATATACTAGGAAAGGGGCAAAAGAATAACTGAAAGAAAGGAAATCTATTAGTTATTCGTTAAAGTTTCATTTATTCAATGACCAGAATTAGACGGGGATATATCGCTCGGAGACGTAGAACAAAAATTCGTTTATTTGCATCAAGCTTTCGGGGGGCTCATTCAAGACTTACTCGAACTATTACTCAACAAAAAATAAGAGCTTTGGTTTCGGCTCATCGGGATAGGGATAGGCAAAAAAATAATTTTCGTCGTTTGTGGATCACTCGAATAAATGCAGCAATTCGCGAAAGGGGGGTATGCTATAGTTATAGTAGATTCATAAATGATCTGTACAAGAGACAGTTGCTTCTTAATCGTAAAATACTTGCACAAATAGCTATATCAAATAGGAATTGTCTTTATATGATTTCCAAACGAGATCATAAAAGAAGTAAGTTGGAAGGAATCCACCGGTTAAACGGAGTTGCCCGGAGAATGAACTCCGGGAAGGTCGAATAAAAAATGAATAGAATATGATAAAATATGATAAAGTAGTCAAAATAAATATGAATCAACACCGTTCAATAAAAAAATTTCTTCTTCCCAGATTCTTCTTTTTTTTCTTACGACACGAGAATTCAATCCGGATTCTTGGATTTTTCCAACAAAATAGCAATCCGCGTTTGAGTTCGGATGGGGGTTTGAATTCAAGTGAATAAAGAGTAAACCTATCTTTTTCTGGCTCTAAGACTAGGAGTTCTAGTGGTCGACTCGGTTCTTTCAAATTGTTTCTCATTATTAAGAAAAGGTAACAAAGATAAAATACGAGCTTGTTTTATAGCAATAGTAATGAATCGTTGTTGTTTCAAGGTCAATCTATTTACTCGTCTAGATAATATTTTTCCCTGTTCACTAATAAATCGACTAATTAAAACTCATGTTTTTATAATCAATTCGATCCCCCGATTGGATCGGGGGGCAAACGCTTACGAAAAGATCGCTTGGATTTAAGAAAAGTTCGCTTGGATTTATCCATGGTTTGGTTTGGTTAGTTTATTTTCTTATCCCTAAAATCCTATTTCAGCCGGATCTCTAATTAGAATAAATAAATAGGATTTGGTTTGTTTATAATTATCTTTAACTATGTTAAATATGTTATATATAATGTAATTTTTCCCTTTCCTTGTAAGATAAGGGCGCAAGTGCTCGCTTCAATCTATTTTCTTTATCTCCCCGTGAATCGTATGTTTGTAACAATATGGACAGAATTTTAGTAACTCCAATCGATTAGGCGTATTGTGCCGGTTCTTTTGAGTAATATATCTGGAAATGCCCGTTGATTCCTTATTAAACACTGTTTCGAACACAAGCGGTACATTCCAAAAGAACCGGTATTCGCACATCTTTACCCTTGGCCATGAACCTCCTTTGAATTTTTCATTTAATCAACTCTTCCTCTTTCAATCCGAAACGAAAAAGAAGAAAGGAAGTAAAAAACAAAATAGAATTTGTAACTTGCTATCCTCTTATGCAAGATTTCACTACAATCAATATAGGAAATAAGATAGAAAGATTTCTAACCTTTCAATAACAGTACAGCATTTCATATAAGTATCTTGTATAATACTCTTTCCCTATAACCACTGTTTGTATTCGACTTCCATAGAAATTTCATATTAATTGAATTCCAACCCGACCCCGAGTCTCACAGTTGTTGAATGCACTTTTCTTCTTTCTCTTTCCTCCCTTATTCTAAAAAGGGAAAAAAGAGAAAAGAGGGGGCTGTTATTTAATTGTATCTCTAATCTTCTTTAGTCCTTCCCGCGTCAAAAACTAGAAAAAGGGGAACGTCAATGCATCCGGGAAAAAACGATTAATCTCTATCAATAAACCTGCCAAAGCACCGAACCATAGAGTACTTAGTACCGGTGCCACGGAAAGATATTGTTTTTAGATCTCGCATGAAAATCCTCCTTCATTTTATTGTAATACATAAGATAATACATATTGAAATGTACAATGATCTAGTAAATCTTATTTACTTTTTGTTAAATACAGAAAAAAAACGTCCCCTTCTTCCCCCAATATTCCCCCAAAAGACTCAGTTATTTTTCCTTGGGGTTCCGTTCCATATTTCATATAGATAGAAGTATTTTACTATTATTATATGTTAAATGAGACCAAAAAGACGAAATGAAAATCAAATTTCTAGATTTTAATAGAGGAGATAACGATGTGGAAAACAAGACAGGAATTCTCTACAATGACACTGTAGACCAATGGAAGGGATGTAGCGCAGCTTGGTAGCGCGTTTGTTTTGGGTACAAAATGTCACGGGTTCAAATCCTGTCATCCCTACCTATTACTGCTCAAAGGAGCAGTAACGAGGGATTTTTTGAGATCAACTCACATTGGACATATCATATAGAATCTTTCATTCTTATGATACTATATAGTATGCATACAAGATGTATTGGGACCAATCCTTTTCTTTACAGTCTTCTCTTTTATGATAAGAAAACGCTCTTAGTTCAGTTCGGTAGAACGCGGGTCCTCCAAAACCCGATGTCGTAGGTTCAAATCCTACAGAGCGTGATTCGGATCTTCTTCGATCGAATTCGACTGAAACACTAACTGGAACTGGAACAGCAATCTTAATTTGACCTCCTGGATATTAAAGAAAGGAGGAGGTCAATCAAAAAAGAGATTTTAATTAATCAAAGGTCCAACTGATCGCCACGCCTGTATTGTAAATATGCAGTTACAAATAATCCAGCCAAAGTAATAGGAATTAGACCTAACACGATTCCAAATAGAAAAACTTCAATCATTTCAATTTGTTTGAAAGGAGAAAAAGAGGTAATATCTATACCTAAATATTAATCCGAATTACCATGAATCTCAATGATCAAGAATTGGTAATTGACACGATAAGTAACTAGAAATACACAGAAGTTCGCGAAAAGATTTCCTTTTATGAATTGTGCAATTCATTTCAAATAAGTCGTATCTTGCTCAGACCAATAAAGAGAGCTGAGGTTATAGTTAAAGCCGCTAGTAAAAAAACCGAAATAACTAGTTATGATATGGCATCAAGGAGCTAAATGAAAATATGTTCTTTTTATACATATGTTTATAAAAAAAGCACTTACCTGAGTTTCCTTTTTTACAAAATAGGAGAGAAACAAAAATACCAATTGCAAGTTTTTGATTCAGATATCATTATAGACAGCACTAACAAGGATAAAGTCACAAACTTTATAAAAAAGAAATTGATTAATCATCTGTAACATCTACGCATACCGCGTTTGCAATCAGCGAATGCATTCTTGGATCATTTTTTCAACTCAACTTATAAACGAATAATAAACATTGGGTCGTGTAATTTCGTTTTAAAATGAAACTCTTTTCGAATCATTATGGAATCAAATTATAAAATTATTCCTATTTTGATCATTTTTTTTTTTCGAATCTATTTTATATTTTAGAGCGAACAGTAATCTTATCAAAAATTTACTTTCTTTTTAACTAATTTAGATTCCGTAATAGGTTCACTCATATAATATCTTGAATGAATGAGAACAAAAAGTTATCACACGATCACCCGAAGAAAAAAAATAGGTGTTTTGGTTCAACTATATTCTAAGACTAGTCATTTCTATTATCTTTTGCTTTAGAAGTTCTATTTTGTATCTTTCCATATTAGAAATCTGCCTCTTTGTAGTTAGGTCATAGTTAGGTCAACAAAGAACCTTCATATTTCGATCTTAATACAACAATGCATGCATTAGTGATTCCAATTATTTCATTCGTTGTTCTTTTTCGTTTATCGAATCAATTTTCCTATTCTTACTTGTTACTGGACGACTAACCAATTTCTTAAAAGATAAAAAAATATTCCAACAAAAAGCGCTTATACAACTATGAATAACAAAGATCTAAATCTACTTACAATTGCGGCAATATTCTAATCAATTTCATGAATTATTAGAAACTAACTTATCAGATTCACATTTTACCT
>JAQQBG010000752.1:15000-17500 GCA_032199755.1 Ambrosia artemisiifolia
TAATAAAAAGACCCGCGATCCCATAGAAAGACATCACAATTCCTTGTGGAAAAAAAAACGATTTCCTGAGACGGAAATAAAGATATCAAATTTCTACCAAGATAACTCGAGGTTCCAACCAACAAGAACCCTAATGAACCTAAAAAAAGGATAATAGCCCAGCAGAAATTACTAGTTTTTCGAGCCCCCTTTATAGGTTCTATCCATATATGTTCTGATCGACAACTCATACTTGATCCCGTTGCTTTTTTTGGAATTGAGAGAATACCCCAAATGAATTTGACTTTAGTCCGTTTGTTTCCGAAGTAACTCGCATCAACTAGCATTAGTTTGATGTGAACCTTTAGGAGTAATTCATTAAATTGGTTAGATCTAAACAAATAACATACCCTTCGTATGATCTCACTAAAGATAGCCACATACATATAGATAGACCCACGTTACAGTTCCGCCATCCGCCGATTCGGGTCTATTTGAAAATAGCTAGAACATAGAATTTTCTGGAGACATAAGAATTTTTCGGCGGAAGCCGCTTATACCAATTTATACCATATTTTGCTAAATGGATATCTGTGTTGTATTATGATACAAACGTCAATTGAAAAAAAAAAATAGATGAGATTTTGTGCCATCGGCTCTAAACAATCTTATTTTTTTGAACATGAAGAAATAAAGAAGCCATTGCGATTGCCGGAAATACTAGGCCTACTAAAGGGACCAAAACAGAGGGAAAGTTAAGAGTTGTCATAGAATGGGTACCTCGATTTACTATTTGTACCTGTTATTATTATTTAGATTTTTTTTCTATTTATTATTGATAATATAAAGATATCTTATTATATATCTTATTATATATATAAGGATATCTTACTTATTATAATTTGAGAATTCTAAATTGGAATTATTATTACTTAAATGATTATTACTTAAATAGATATAAGTATCTATCTAAGTGAGTATATAATGTAGTTTTTTCTCTTTCTACATGAAGGATTTGAAAGGATATGGATAAGATATTATTTTCTTCATTTTTTGCTCTTGTCTTCGAATTTCATTTATTAAGCAAAAAGTTTCTTAAAAATGAATTAGATTCTACTTATTTATTTAGATTCTATTTATATTGAATTGAAGGGTTTGTTAGAATCCCATCCAGCAGGGATTCTTAGTCAAAATAGGATTATCGTAAGATATAGAAAGATAAAAAATTCTATATTTTATAGAGTTTTCTTATATATGACGAGAAGAAGATATTTCTTTTTATTTGTTATAAGAATTTCATCTTTTATCTTGTTATGTTAATAGAGGCTTCTTGATCAATAATCGGGAATATATAAAAGGGGACAGATTTTCTATTTTCTGTGACTTTTGATTCTTTATACAATTAGATCTTATGTCAACAAAGAAAACCCCATTCGTCTAATTTTTACTTGGATTCCGATAAACTAATTACTTGTTTGCTCAAAATAATTGAACTTAATGTTTTAATTTTGATTCAAAGGAAAGAAAGTGTGGAGTTGAAATAACTCACTCAGAACGCTTTTTAAAGGATTACGTGGTACGATTAGATCGAATAAGCCCTTCTGGAATAAATACTCAGCCGCTTGTGAACCGTCGGGTACTTTTTTATTTAATGTTTGTTCGATTACTCTTTTACCCGCAAAGGCAATGTAGGCATTGGGTTCAGCAATAATGATATCCCCCAACATACCAAAACTAGCTGTCACCCCACCGGTAGTAGGAGATGTAAGGATTGGCACATAGAATAACTTTTTATTGGATTGATAATCATGTAAAGCAGAAGATATTTTAGCCATTTGCATCAAGCTCAAACTTCCTTCTTGCATGCGTGCCCCTCCGGAAGCACATACTATAATAAGAGGTAGAAATTCTTTAGTAGCGTATTCAATCAAACGGGTAATTTTCTCCCCGACTACGGATCCCATACTACCCCCCATAAACTGAAAATCCATAACCGCAATTGCTACGTTAATACCGTCTAGTTGCCCTATGCCTGTTTGAACAGCCTCGGTTAATCCTGTCTTTCTTTGATAAGAATCGATACGATTTTTATAAGGCTCCTCCTCCGAATGAAATCCAATGGGATCCAGAGAGACCATGTCTTCATCCATAGGCTCCCAAGTACCCGGATCGATCGAAAGTTCGATTCTATCTGAACTACTCATTTTCAAATGATATCCACATTGTTCACAAAGATTCATTTTTGATTTAAAAAATTTCTTATAATTTAATCCATAACAATTTTCGCATTGAACCCACAAATGCTTGTATTTTTGAGTGACATCCAGATCAGTATAACTTTCTCGTATAATTTGATCAATCGTTCTGGCATCCGCGTTTTTACTACTATTTCCACTTTCACACACAAATGGAACTAGAAATGTAATTGTTACTGGAATTGTCACTACCACTTACAATGTAACTATCAATACAGATTT
Organism: Ambrosia artemisiifolia; assembly: GCA_032199755.1. Lineage (NCBI taxonomy): Eukaryota > Viridiplantae > Streptophyta > Magnoliopsida > Asterales > Asteraceae > Ambrosia > Ambrosia artemisiifolia. Next base: position 17,457 of record JAQQBG010000752.1, read on the forward strand.
GAGACTGAAGATAACTGTCAATGCAACTATTAATGTGATTATTC
>JAQQBG010000752.1:22500-25000 GCA_032199755.1 Ambrosia artemisiifolia
ACATTGATCCACAAGAAGCTCAGCAAACTCTTGAAATAGCGGAAGCTGCTTTGAGAAAAGCTGAAGGAAAGAGACAAACAATCGAGGCAAATCTAGCTCTCCGACGGGCTAGGACACGAGTAGAGGCTATCAATGCCATTTCATAACCAGTCGGTGCGTCCAACATCGATTTATACACCCTATATTTGGTTGTTTTGTTTGACTTGATTCTGTCGATTAAATACAATCAAGCGCAATCATATTTTGATGCAACGAAAAAGAAACAGAAAAGATACAAAATCAAAATTTCTAAAATAAAATGGGTATAAAAACTTATTAGATACCATTGACCGCGGTATCTAATAAGTTCTACCTACTATTGGATTTGAACCAATGACTCCCGCCGTATGAAAGCAATACTCTAACCGCTGAGTTAAGTAGGTCATTTATCTTAACAAAGAAAACCAAAAGGGACTCCTCCCGTCGATGGATTATAAATATCATATTACTTAGAAGCAATACCGATCAATACGATCTTGGATCATGGAATAGTCATCTTGAGAATATTCATCTTGACAAGAAATTATCTACATAATAAAATATGTATTACAAGCACTAAGGGCTGTAGCTCAGTTGGTAGAGCACCTCGTTTACACGCGCGCCGATGTTTTTCAGGGGAGTGCATCATGCAATCAAAAAAAAATTGATCTTATTGATAAATTGATGTCTTACTCCATAACTTTGAGGGAAGAAGAGAACAATAGCCTGACAAGGGTTCGGTCCGATTTAGGTGCCCAGTTAGGTGCCAAACAGACCCCATCATTGATTTGATATATTGATAAGGTGAATACCCAGTCTATTCAATGCTAGGCTGAGTATCAGGGCCTCAAAAAAATCTCTTTTCGTCCTATGAACTTTAAGGTGTATGAAGTTTTCATATTTGATTTTTAAGTAGAGCGATAGAGACTTCATTTCACTTAGGTTAATCTAGGCCAGAGGCAGACCTACGTCAAGATAACCCCCCTTGAAAAACTTTGGTAGTGTTCCTGAATCTGAATAAAAATAATGACTCAGAGCACATGGAGCCATCTTCTTATTTTTCTGTCAAAAAGAAAAATGGCGGACTAGCTGATATTTCTATCAGTTAATGAAAGAGCCCAATGCACAAAAAATGCATGTTGGGTCTTTGAAACAGTTCAGATCATTTTGATAATAATAAGTTTGATCTGTTTTACCGAGAAGGTCTACGGTTCGAGTCCGTATAGCCCTAGAGCCCTATAAAGAGCCCTATAAAATCAAATTCAAATCATAAAAAGAATATTCAAATACAAAAAATTGTATCATTTTTTGATTTGAATTTCCTCTTTTCCTGCCCGAAATCAACGAGTTTATTATACTACCCTTCTTTGGTATACCCAATTCTAGTGAATTTTGTATCATAACATGAGTCTGGTTAAAAACTCCAACCTAACCCAACCCCAATCAAGTCTACAAATCTAATAGTAATTTACGTCGGTATTGGGCGGTATTTGTGCACAAGATAAAGTTTGAAAACTAATATCTTTGCTAATGTTAAGTTTCATTGTAAACATTGTCAACAACGTAAAATAGGCTTTCCTTAGTATACCTTACTTAGACCTAGTCTTCTCTTTCGATAGAAAATCCTACATTGGGATTGGATTCTAAGAAAAGTAATATACCAAGACCCATCTATTCTAAAGAAAATTCCTAGACATTCTCTTACATCTGACTACTTGTGACTACTTGTTCTATTCTAAACCACTAATAAAAAATAAAAAAGAGAAAAATGGACATATTCATAAAAAAATGAAATTCAATATATTATATAAAGATAATCAAATAGAAAGGATAATATAGAAAGGATAATACAAATCGATTTCAATTTCGACCAATTTCTAATAACTAATAAATAGAATTCAAAATTCGGAAAAAAATGAGAATTCTATTTAGAATCCCTTTTCTTTAGAGAGAATTCTCGGTAAGATTTAGATGAAAACAAGAGAATTTGGATAAGAGCAATAGTTAGTTTTAACTATAACTAAAAAAAGCAAAAGCTATGTACTAAAAATAGGATTCTAATCGATGAATCTTGAAAGGAAACACGCCCCGCAAAAGGAAACTAGATGGTTCGACCAAAAGCAATTCTTACTTTAACTAAACAGTTATGAACGACTTAACAATTTCAAGTCGAGTTGACTAATCCGGTATATTTTCCACGTTTATAGGAGTGCATCTATGTTTCTGCTTTACGAATATGATATTTTTTGGGCATTTCTAATAATATCAAGTCTTATTCCTATTTTGGTATTTTTCATTTCGGGATTTTTAGCTCCGAGTAGCAAAGGGCCGGAGAAACTTTCTAGTTATGAATCAGGTATAGAACCAATAGGTGACGCTTGGTTACAGTTTAGAATCCGCTATTATATGTTTGCTCTAGTTTTTGTTGTTTTTGATGTGGAAACGGTTTTTCTTTATCCATGGGCAATGAGTTTCGATGTAT
>JAQQBG010000753.1:0-30092 GCA_032199755.1 Ambrosia artemisiifolia
ATAAACCAAATTTGGTCGCCATTTTGGAAAAATGGCCGATTTTGACCATTTCCGGTTGCCGAGCGCGCTCGAGATCATCGGCATTCGATCAGGCATGCTCGAATTGTTCGGAAACGACCCCAACCTCGTCAAAATCGGTTCATTTTTAATTACTTTGAATATTGGCCGCCATTTTGTTCAAAGTGTTCAAAAATTGAACCCTAATGCAAAAATCAAAAAGAGCAACGGGTCAAATCCTTCTAAATGGTCTTAGGAACAAGTGTACCAAGTTTCATGCTTCCATACCTTTTTGCGGTTTTTTTTCGCGTACCGCCAGGACTATTCACGTCATGGGTCTCTCGAAGATGCCCCCTGATTATGCAAAACTGGTCGAAGCGCGGTACGTGGGACAGGTGGCCGTAAAGTACTTGTGCTCGCCCGACAGGCTGTCACTGGCAGAACATTGTCCCTTCGTTTCCCGCTAAGGCCGCTGCTGTGCTCACAACAACACCACCACCTACTTTCGTCATGAAAGAAGGGCGCCCTTCTTTCATGCTTTCGTACTGTGGTGACGGCCAGCCTGCGCAGACTTCAAACTCAAGCTTTGATAAGCGCACATTCCCTTGTGTGAACTAAGGGAGCACCCATTTTCTTGCGTGTTTTTACCTCACTGATAATCATCAACGAATGTGATGTCACGTAAAATAAAAGTGACTCGTGCCTAGTGTTCGAAAATTCCCGGGAACAATCATTCAGGGGAATATTCCCGAAACTTCCCGGGAATTCCCGGGAATATTCCCACTTACCCGGAAATTTTGATATTTTTTACTATTTTTCTTATTGTTAAGTAGTTTTTCTTTTCTGACATTAAATCTTAACGTTATTAATGTTTATGACACAGTGTAAAAGTCGCCACCAATATACAGGGTGATATTCCTCGTGAGGTCATGCACTTCAGGGTAGATAGGGGGCACCAGACGAGTATTTTGACATAGCACACTTGGGGTCGGAAATCAAAATTAAGGCCACCTAAGGGGTGTCGCGACTTCCCCCCCCCCCCCCCCCCCCCCCCCCGCGGGTACTTATGCTCTCCTCCGCTGCCACCCCTCGCGACTTACTCCGGTCTCCATTTGTCCTGGGGATGTCCTCCTTGCGACCAGCCCCCGCGCGTCCTAGGGGTGTCTGCGGTGGCTACCCTTTGGACTACCCGAACCGGCACTCCTCGGGGGACGCCGCGGACACCCCCAGGACGCGCGAGCTTGGTCGCAGGGGTGGTGATGGCTGCGGAGGACATCCCCAGGACACATGGAGCCCGGAGTAAGCCGCGAGGGTGGCAGAGGAGGAGACCATAAGTACCCGCGGGGGGGCGCGGGGGCAGTCGCGACACCCCTCAAGTGGCCTTAATTTAGATTTCCGACCCCAAGTGTGCTATGTCAAAATACTCGTTACTCGTTAAAAGAAATTGAAGTGTTTCATAATAATCAATTGTTAAATATTTTGACCCTTTGAGCCAATTTTCTCACATTATTTAACTTTTTCAGCAAAAAAATAATCAATTTTAGCCAATTTTTAAAATTCCCGGGAATATTCCCGAGAATGGGTCAGATTGTTCCCGGGAACGTTCCCGGAAATTCCCTGAATTCCCGGGAATATTCCCACCCTTTAGAACACTACTCGTGCCACATTCCTTCAAACATGGAGACGAGCCACGAACGTAGGGAGGTGTAAGCTCTGACGCACGCTCGACTTCTTCAACACTTCTATCCTGCCTCAGTTGGCTTGGACGCGATTTTTTTGGCTTTATAGGTTCAGGAAGGACACAGGATTGAAGTTAATACCCATCTTGTACTGATTGAGTGGCATATTTCATTTTGAGACTAAGTTAATTCCGTGTCACTACACGGTAAGAAATATGTCCGGTATTTCCCGTTAACCCGAGGGTAAACGGCGAGCATTGCTGAGACATTGCTGCAGCATTGATGAGCATTGCAACATTGCCCTGGCATTGGGATAGCATTGCAGACGAGCCTTTTGCATTTATCGCCCTCGGCAGCAATGCAGCGGGCACCAGACAACATTGCTGTAGCATTGGAAAAGCATTGCGAGTATTGCCGCAATAGTAGCAATGCTGGAGCAATGCGAACATTGCATTTTCAACCGACTTGAGAGGGTGCAGCATTGCAGCAGCATTGGAAAAGCATTGCGAGCATTGCCGCAGCGGCCGAGCCTGCCCTCACCCCCGCCGAGCCGAAATTGTGCCGAAGCCGAACGCAAACGCCCGAAGGCCGCTGACCCCGCCGCTGCAGCTGAGTGCAGCGCTGCTGTGCAAGCTTCTCCCTCAAGCTGCCCCCCCTACGTCTCTCTCCCTCAAGCTGCAACTGGAGGCAAGCCACCCCACGCGCAGCGCTGAAGAACAACAACAAATGTGAAATTGTGTTTATTTTGAGTGCTTGTCGCCTGAACCTAACTGCATTGTCGTCTTCACGTCAAGTGGGATTTGGAATTTAACTTTATCAAGATGGTCCTGCGAGAAAGCATCAAACTGTTCAAAGGTAAGAGTAAACAGAGAGGGACATAACCTCTGAGGCTTAGTTTTCATTTCTGAATTACCGCCATATTTTGTGGATGGGCATGCAGGGAATGAAATGTGCCACCGAGAGGTCGAGTAAGTACAGGTCGAGCATTTGAATTTCGAGCAACGGCTTGAAATTATGTGAGTTCTTGAGGAAATAGCATTTCGCGCCTAGTCGCGCGAGTCGAGCACAGCCGGGCCAGCGCCCTGAACCGAGCCGAGCCGTGTCGCCGCTCCAGCCGGCTCCAGCCTGCACCTCCGGCCGGGCAGCAGCGGCACGGCATGGCACGGCACGGTAGGGGCTGCCTAGGCGGCCGGGAGGCGCGCAGGAGCGCGCAGCGATCCACGGCACGGTGGTTGAGCTTCGCGCGAAAATTCAAATGCCCAATCACGGGCTCGTCCTCTCCACCGCAAATGGCAATTTTTTGGCAGTTTTTTTTTTTTTTTTTTTGTTTCGATGAACAGCAGAAGACGTCGTCACATTGCTTAAGTGCACCTTTTGTTTTCAGATCAGAGCATCTCACTTTCTAATTGATGGAGGGACGTACTACCGAAGTTTTGAAAGTCCTATTTGAACATGAAGTCTTTTGAACAATCCAAACGACAACCCTCAAATGTGCAACGTTACGGACACGGAATCAGCATGGTATGAATCGCAAAATTCGGTAATGATTATGATTTATATCAGAAGGTAGATGCTTTCAATTTTGATTCGTCCCTCGTGAAGACGGGGTCCTTAATGTGCTCAACTACTAAACTCTTAAATTCAAATTAACATTAACCACCCTTATATGTGATTTTTTTTTTGCTTTCTGCTCCTGAATGCCAATACACCCAATACTCTCGCAATGCTACCCAAATCCAGCCGGCAATGCTACCCAAATCCAGCCGGCAATGCTTGCAATGTCAGAGCAATGCAATTCCAATGCTGGTCATCAATGCTCCCAATGCCACAGCAATGCAGAAGCAATGCTGCAGCAATACTCCAAATGCTGTAGCAATGCTGTAGCAATGCTGTAGCAATGCTGCAGCAATGCTGCAGCAATGCTCCCAATGCTGTAGCAATGCTGCACCAATCCTAAAGCGGCATTGCATTTGCATTGATTTTGGACTTCTAGCAATGCGGTACATTTCCAATGCTCGCAATGCGAATGCAATGCAGGCCCCGTTTACCTCGGGAATTAATATCCAGTATTTACTGTGTCTGCAAAACCCAGAATCCCCCGTGATTTTAAACACAGTGTTTGCTGTGTTTCAAAAACACTGGATTCTAAGTGTTTTTAAAAACAGCCTTTACCGTACTTTGCAGACGCTGGGCCATTGAGCAGCTTGCATAGTACGGTAAAAGCTGTTTATCCCGAGGTAAACGGGGCCTGCATTGCATTCGCATTGCGAGCATTGGCAATGTACCGCATTGCTAGAAGTCCAAAATCAATGCAAATGCAATGCCGCTTTAGGATTGGTGCAGCATTGCTACAGCATTGGGAGCATTGCTGCAGCATTGCTGCAGCATTGCTGCAGCATTGCTACAGCATTGGGAGTATTGCTGCAACATTGCTTCTGCATTGCTGTGGCATTGGGAGCATTGATGACCAGCATTGGAATTGCATTGCTCTGACATTGCTAGCATTGCCGGCTGCATTTGGGTACACGGAAAAAAAAGATTAGTTGGTCCAACGAATCGATTGGTAGGATAAAACTAACAAAAATTTGTTCCAGGAACTAAAACTTAGTTCCAGGAACCAAAATTTCGTTGCCAGAACTAAACATTTGCTGTCGCAACTAATGTCGACGTTGTATGAGCAAAAATCCAAAAAAATACGCTGAGACATTGCTGCAGCATTGATGAGCATTGCAACATTGCCCTGGCATTGGGATAGCATTGCAGACGAGCCTTTTGCATTTATCGCCCTCGGCAGCAATGCAGCGGGCACCAGACAACATTGCTGTAGCATTGGAAAAGCATTGCGAGTATTGCCGCAATAGTAGCAATGCTGGAGCAATGCGAACATTGCATTTTCAACCGACTTGAGAGGGTGCAGCATTGCAGCAGCATTGGAAAAGCATTGCGAGCATTGCCGCAGCGGCCGAGCCTGCCCTCACCCCCGCCGAGCCGAAATTGTGCCGAAGCCGAACGCAAACGCCCGAAGGCCGCTGACCCCGCCGCTGCAGCTGAGTGCAGCGCTGCTGTGCAAGCTTCTCCCTCAAGCTGCCCCCCCTACGTCTCTCTCCCTCAAGCTGCAACTGGAGGCAAGCCACCCCACGCGCAGCGCTGAAGAACAACAACAAATGTGAAATTGTGTTTATTTTGAGTGCTTGTCGCCTGAACCTAACTGCATTGTCGTCTTCACGTCAAGTGGGATTTGGAATTTAACTTTATCAAGATGGTCCTGCGAGAAAGCATCAAACTGTTCAAAGGTAAGAGTAAACAGAGAGGGACATAACCTCTGAGGCTTAGTTTTCATTTCTGAATTACCGCCATATTTTGTGGATGGGCATGCAGGGAATGAAATGTGCCACCGAGAGGTCGAGTAAGTACAGGTCGAGCATTTGAATTTCGAGCAACGGCTGAAATTATGTGAGTTCTTGAGGAAATAGCATTTCGCGCCTAGTCGCGCGAGTCGAGCACAGCCGGGCCAGCGCCCTGAACCGAGCCGAGCCGTGTCGCCGCTCCAGCCGGCTCCAGCCTGCACCTCCGGCCGGGCAGCAGCGGCACGGCATGGCACGGCACGGTAGGGGCTGCCTAGGCGGCCGGGAGGCGCGCAGGAGCGCGCAGCGATCCACGGCACGGTGGTTGAGCTTCGCGCGAAAATTCAAATGCCCAATCACGGGCTCGTCCTCTCCACCGCAAATGGCAATTTTTTGGCAGTTTTTTTTTTTTTTTTTTTGTTTCGATGAACAGCAGAAGACGTCGTCACATTGCTTAAGTGCACCTTTTGTTTTCAGATCAGAGCATCTCACTTTCTAATTTGATGGAGGGACGTACTACCGAAGTTTTGAAAGTCCTATTTGAACATGAAGTCTTTTGAACAATCCAAACGACAACCCTCAAATGTGCAACGTTACGGACACGGAATCAGCATGGTATGAATCGCAAAATTCGGTAATGATTATGATTTATATCAGAAGGTAGATGCTTTCAATTTTGATTCGTCCCTCGTGAAGACGGGGTCCTTAATGTGCTCAACTACTAAACTCTTAAATTCAAATTAAACATTAACCACCCTTATATGTGATTTTTTTTTGCTTTCTGCTCCTGAATGCCAATACACCCAATACTCTCGCAATGCTACCCAAATCCAGCCGGCAATGCTACCCAAATCCAGCCGGCAATGCTTGCAATGTCAGAGCAATGCAATTCCAATGCTGGTCATCAATGCTCCCAATGCCACAGCAATGCAGAAGCAATGCTGCAGCAATACTCCAAATGCTGTAGCAATGCTGTAGCAATGCTGTAGCAATGCTGCAGCAATGCTGCAGCAATGCTCCCAATGCTGTAGCAATGCTGCACCAATCCTAAAGCGGCATTGCATTTGCATTGATTTTGGACTTCTAGCAATGCGGTACATTTCCAATGCTCGCAATGCGAATGCAATGCAGGCCCCGTTTACCTCGGGAATTAATATCCAGTATTTACTGTGTCTGCAAAACCCAGAATCCCCCGTGATTTTAAACACAGTGTTTGCTGTGTTTCAAAAACACTGGATTCTAAGTGTTTTTAAAAACAGCCTTTACCGTACTTTGCAGACGCTGGGCCATTGAGCAGCTTGCATAGTACGGTAAAAGCTGTTTATCCCGAGGTAAACGGGGCTGCATTGCATTCGCATTGCGAGCATTGGCAATGTACCGCATTGCTAGAAGTCCAAAATCAATGCAAATGCAATGCCGCTTTAGGATTGGTGCAGCATTGCTACAGCATTGGGAGCATTGCTGCAGCATTGCTGCAGCATTGCTGCAGCATTGCTACAGCATTGGGAGTATTGCTGCAACATTGCTTCTGCATTGCTGTGGCATTGGGAGCATTGATGACCAGCATTGGAATTGCATTGCTCTGACATTGCTAGCATTGCCGGCTGCATTTGGGTACACGGAAAAAAAAGATTAGTTGGTCCAACGAATCGATTGGTAGATTTTGATAAAACTAACAAAAATTTGTTCCAGGAACTAAAACTTAGTTCCAGGAACCAAAATTTCGTTGCCAGAACTAAACATTTGCTGTCGCAACTAATGTCGACGTTGTATGAGCAAAAATCCAAAAAAATACGATTTTTGCCTCTTTCGTTCATATAACGACACTATAAGTTGCAACAGCGAAGTTTTTGTTCTGACAGCGAATTTTTAGTTCCTGGAACGAATTTCGGTTAGTTTTATCAAAATCTACCAATCGATTCGTTGGACCAACTAATCTTTTTTTTCCGTGTAGCATTGCGAGAGTATTGGGTGTATTGGCATTCAGGAGCAGAAAGCAAAAAAAAATCACAAATAAGGGTGGTTAATGTTTAATTTAAATTCAAGAGTTTAGTAGTTGGGCACATTAAGGACCCCGTCTTCACGAGGGACGAATCAAAATTGAAAGCATCTACCTTCTGATATAAATCATAATCATTACCGAATTTGCGATGCATACCATGCTGATTCCGTGTCCGTAACGTTGCACATTTGAGGGGTGTCGTTTGGATTGTTCAAAAGACTTCATGTTCAAATAGGACTTTCAAAACTTCGGTAGTACGTCCCTCCATCAAATTAGAAAGTGAGATGCTCTGATCTGAAAACAAAAGGTGCACTTCAATGTGACGACGCCAAGAGTGTACTGTAAATGGAGTGGAAACTCGAAATGCCATTTCTACCGTTTCCCGATCCGTTGCGACACCTAGCATCGCCAATTTTTGGAGTTTGGAACTAAGCTTGTCACCAATTTGTAAAGGAAGGTCAGAGGCATGCCTACGTTTAGTCGGATTTAAGTAAGCACCTCTGGTTGAGACGCACCAGCCGTGGAAAGACGGCGGAGTGCGCACGGGCCGGGCGCCGTTCGGATTGGAGTGCCTACCTACAGGGGCAATGCGTACACCGACTAGTTCTGAGTCATTTTAATGGGCACCTATGGCACTCAATCGACATTAAATGTCTCCTGATGGATGTTCCCACCAACATCAAAAGTTAAATTTATGTATACCTGCATTAAAAGCAGCTTGTGAGATCGTAGCCCCTGTAGGTAGGCACTCCAATCCGAACGGAGCCCGGCCCGTGCGCACTCCGCCGTCTTTCCACGGCTGGTGCGTCTCAACCAAAGGTGCTTACTTAAATCCGACTAAACGTAGGCATGCCTCTGACCTTCCTTTACAAATTAGTGACAAGCTAAGTTCCAAACTCCAAAAATTGGCGATGCTAGGTGTCGCAACGGATCGGGAAACGGTAGAAATGGCATTTCGAGTTTCCACTCCATTTACGGTACTCTCTTGACGACGCCTTCTGCTGTTCATCGAAACAAAAAAAAAGTAAAAACTGCCAAAAAATTTCCATTTGCGGTGGAGAGTGGGACGAGCCCGTGATTGGGCATTTGAATTTTCGCGCGAAGCTCAACCACCGTGCCGTGGATCGCTGCGCGCTGCTGCGCGCTGCTGCGCGCCTCCCGGCCGCCTAGACAGCCCCTGCCGTGCCGTGCCATGCCGTGCCGCTGCTGCCCGGCCGGAGGTGCAGGCTGGAGCCGGCTGGAGCGGCGACACGGCTCGGCTCAAAGGGGGCGAACTGAGGCGGTACCTATGGCGCTGGTTTAGTTCTTGTTTTTGCTGTTGCTGTGACGTCAGTACTGAACCGCTCACCTGACCAACGTGATGACAATGACATGGTGTGGTCCACTACTTATTTCGATTGAACTATTTGCGTGGCGTCGTAAAGTCACAAAGTCGCTGCTGGACACACTTAAAAGTTGAATGGAAAGAACTGGAGAATTTATTTGATCCGCTTGTGAATTATATAGTCGTTCCAAGGTGTCACAAAACCTTTGGTTGTGTTTTCATAGGTTGGCAGCACTTGTGTACTAGGCGCAAAGTGGTTTGTTTACATCGCGGTGCTACAGATTATCAATCGAAGTCTTGTAGTTATAACAAATTCAACGTTAGTAGTGTGGCGCTGATTTCTTTCTCGGATTATTTTTTAAGGGGGCAGTCTCGTCTTCGAGGTTAGGTTAGGACCTATTTTTGAGCTATGTTCGGACCTCGATAACTTCACTTCTAGGAGACGTAGAGTCACGCGGTCAACGCCATTTTAAAGTTCGTGTTTTAAGGAACACATTGACACCTGAACAATGAATGTGGTCCAATGGGTGTGCGGTGCACAGTGCTCAGAACAAAAGTCGACAAAACCGACGATTTGACACTGCGTGCAAGTTTCTGTCGGAACCGTTTCAATATTTTCACAAGCGGTCTTTTGCGTTCAAAAGATCATGAAATGCCGCTGACTTTAATCTACAATCATCAAAATTGGACTACAGAATCGATTAGAAAATGTCAAGTAAAATGTATGTTCAAGTTGGAACAGCGTTTTGGAACATATCCCATTGACCGATTTTGATGATTGTAGATTAAAGTCAGCGGCATTTCATGATCTTTTGAACGCAAAAGACCGCTTGTGAAAATATTGAACGGTTCCGACAGAAACGTGCGCGCAGTGTCGAATCGTCGGTTTTGTCGACTTTTGTTCTGAGCACTGTGCACCGCACACCCATTGGACCACATTCATCGTTCAGGTGTCAATGTGTTCCTTAAAACACGAACTTTAAAATGGCGTTGACCGCGTGACTCTACGTCTCTTATAAGTGAAGTTATCGAGGTCCGAACATAGCTCAAAAAAGACTGCCCCCTTAATGATCTATCTAATAATTAAGAAGACTCTCGTGAAATTGATGCTTTTGAAACAAATAAATACGATCCGATTACAATCATAACCTACGAAAGGCCTGACACCTCACCTTGCAGTGCCAAATTTTACCTGTGATCGAGGACTGTTCTGAGACTCTCCTTGCTTCCGCACTTACACCCAGGATCTGATTACGCATAAAATATCATAAATTCAGCTAAAAGGGACAAAGCTATTGGACGCAATATATGTCTTATCTTTTTAGCGTCGTTGTGTTGGCTGGTTGAGCGGTTCAGTACTGACGTCACGCACAGGGGAATGTAGGCAACCCACGCGACACTGACAGCGCAGCCTTCTAGCATGGCAGTTCGCCCCCCTGTGGCTCGGCTCGGTTCAGGGCGCTGGCCCGGCTGTGCTCGACTCGCGCGACTAGGCGCGAAATGCTATTTCCTCAAGAACTCACATAATTTCAGCCGTTGCTCGAAATTCAAATGCTCGACCTGTACTTACTCGCCCTCTCGGTGGCACATTTCATTCCCTGCATGCCCATCCACAAAAATATGGCGGTAATTCAGAAATGAAAAACTAAGCCTCAGAGGTTATGTCCCTCTCTGTTTACTCTTACCTTTGAACAGTTTGATGCTTTCTCGCAGGACCATCTTGATAAAGTTAAATTCCAAATTCCACTTGACGTGAAGACGACAATGCAGTTAGGTTTCAGGCGACAAGCACTCCATAATAAACACAATTTCACATTTGTTGTTGTTCTTCAGCGCTGCGCGTGGGGTGGCTTGCCTCCAGTTGCAGCTTGAGGGAGAGAGACGTAGGGGGGGGCAGCATTGAGGGAGAAGCTTGCACAGCAGCGCTGCACTCAGCTGCAGCGGCGGGGGTCAGCGGGCCTTCGGGCGTTTGCGTTCGGCTTCGGCACAATTTCGGCTCGGCGGGGGTGAGGGCAACGCTCGGCCGCTGCGGCAATGCTCGCAATGCTTTTCCAATGCTGCTGCAATGCTGCACCCTCCTCAAGTCGGTTGATAAATGCAATGTTAGCATTGCTCCAGCATTGCTACTCTTGCGGCAATACTCGCAATGCTTATTCCAATGCTGCAGCAATGTTTTTCTGGTGCCCGCTGCATTGCTGCCGAGGGCGATAAATGCAAAAAGGCTCGTCTGCAATGCTATCCCAATGCCAGGGCAATGTTGCAATGCTCATCAATGCTGCAGCAATGTCTCAGCAATGCTCCGCCGTTTACCCTCGGGATAAAATGTGTTTAAAATGTGTTGAAAATTTGTCCTAGAACACACCTGGTAATTTGTGATTGCAAGCACACGACAGGTAATATGTGCTAAGCACGCGTTAGACTTTATTGCGTGTTTTCGCGAGTGTGAAGGTTGTTGTTGTCCGAAGCTGTGCCTTCATACACTTGGGAAATGAGTATGCGGTTTATAGAACGAACCACTTTATTTATAATACTAAACCGTCAATATCCAACACCACCAAAACCCTAACTACTCGACAAATTTGGACCAAAAACAAAAGCGTAGGATAAACAAAACAGAGACTTTCTTAGATTGTTTCATAAATGGAATTATTTGTCAATTTACTTCTTACTGAAAGCAACATCGCCATAAGTAGAAGTCTGAAGCAGACTGTCAACGTTTGTGGAAGTCTTTCATGTGACTGTCCAGCTGGTTTCGCTCCAGAAAATTGCACGGAGCACTTTTCACAGGCGTATGGTTCCGCTGGGTAGTGTGTTTCTCGACGGTGCTGCTTTGCTGCTTTGACGGAACGTAGGGGCAACAGGCACATGTGGCATATTCGCGCAGCGTCTGACCGCCAGTGGCGGTTGATGTAATGCCAGACGAAGTCCTCCCAGGCACTGAAGGACGCATTACAGCTCCGCCTGGTGCACCACCCAAGGACGGCTGGGACACCGGCCGTCCGGCGTCTCGTGGTGAAACTGCTTCTTGTGGTCGGACACGTCGCCGATGAAGCGCGCGCCGCACAGCGAGCAAGGGAGGTCCGAGAGGCGGTGCGCCTGAAGGTGAGCCTCCAGACCACCGATAGGGTCGGACCGCCAGGCACCGGTGGCACACAGCATCTTTCTGAATCATGAAAAATGGCAATTAGATTCCGAATACGGTTAAAAATAAAAGTCAATTTTGGGTCACAGAATTAACTGTGCCTCTTAAATTTGGTTCTATGAACCAACTGAGTACCAAGGATCATATTAAAAGTTCGACGTGAATTCTACTGGCGCGAGGTCTTACATTGGTTAAAACGTGTTTTAGGACGCCAGAATTTATTCAGTTTTTTTTTAGCCTTTACGTGAATTTGAAGCATTGAGAACTGCAAACCGTGCCGTGAGTTGCTTCAACGCAAAGGGTCTCTCAAAATATGCGACTTGGCACGTGTCATATCAAAACACGTATGTTGCCACATCGAGCATTCACGAAAATTCATGAGCACACATGACCACCCTCAGGATCCGAAAGGCAAAGATGACAGTGGAGCAAACAGAAGAACGTATGGAAGTAAATACGTAGAGGAATTTACCCTAAGCCTAATAATGTAAATGTGATCAGGAATTTCCAACGACTTTTTCTGCAAAAACCTGCATTCATGAGATAATAGATCATTAGCACAAGTTATGATACTCATGCAACAAATTCTTGTCAACTTCTGGGGACATCGCAATTTGTTGACGTTCTGATGACGTTTTTCTTAAGACTTCCACTTCCAGAATGACTAGAGGGATAATCAGACGTCTTTTGTTCGCACCAACCGCATCTTGACATTTCTAACTCCTTAAAATGATCAGGATAGCTCGAAATTGTGACGACTAAAGCACTGCTCTGCAAATCGATTTGGTGGTAGTTTTGCAGGTCATTCAGCAAATTGAATAGCCACCAAGGCACACTCCAGCCAGCAAACGCTAGTCAGAGCATGCCATGTGACATGCTCTGACTAGCGTTTGCTCAATGACCTGCAAAGCTACCATCACACAACCGTAAACACTGACTCCTGACGACACTCGCCCCTTTGAAGGCCACCTTCAGGTGAGGGGGTAAACACTCGCTCTGTGCACTAAGTCATATTTTGCCGAAATACGCGTATTGGTTATACTCTTTTTGGTCCAAACTCGGCATTAAATTACACTTTTCTCTGGGAAAATCAGGCGTAAAGTGTAATCTAACGTAATTGGGAGTATTCTATATAAGGTTCACCCAGGTGTTCACCCCCTCGCCTTAAGGCAGGCTTATTAAACAGGTAGAGTGTCAGGCAGTGTATTTCCTGGATTGAAAGATCTCCAAGCAATCTGCTCTCACCTCTTCCTCCCTAAAGTGGGACCGCAGCTGGTGCTTGACGTGCTCGTCCCAGGAGGCACAGGGCCGGGCGCAGTGCGGGTAGGTGCACCAGCCGACGACCCCTGCCCGCGCTTCCTCGTGCCTCGGTGGGCGGTGCGGCCGCCGTCTCGAACTCGACCGATGGAACTGGCTCTTGTGCAGGAAGAGCCGGGAGCCGCTGGTGAACCGGGCGGGGCACCAGGAGCACTCCAGGTCCAGCTGGCCGTGCGGCTCCGCGTGCCGCACGAGGCAACGCGGGCAGAGGGTGGAGCCGGGGTCGTGCCGCTCTAGGCAGTGGTCCACGTAGCGATCCCACGAGAGGAAACTCTCGCTGCAGTCCGGGAAGGTGCACCAGCCGAGGATGGCCACTGCTTCGTAGACCACCTGGACGTCACCCTGGGATGCGGACGGCCCCGGGGACAGCGAGAACGTCCCCGTCCCCGTCCACAACCTGGGCCGCATCGGGTACTAGCGTGCCAGGGACAGAGGGGTGGGAAAGTACCGGTTAACTAAGTACGATAACGGTCGCACGCTTATTTAAGAAAGTTTGGTAAATTTGAGCTTCATTGTGAGGTCCCAGATCTGAATAGATCTGCGCATATTTGCGAAGTCAGCATAAAACTAGCATCTCTGCACATAAAGCCCATTCAATTATTTTTAATCTGAACAAAACGATGCTTTTCACTCAGGAAAGAAATGATGAATGTTTTCCCACGTATTCCTACGTATACGCAATGTTATGTTCGGACAGATTCTAGTTCGCTTCAACAGGAATTGGCCAGACTTCAGCCTGACTCGATGACATCACATTCAGATGACATAATTCATTCACGTGAAGTCACATTGCCTGATTATCAGTCATGTTGAAAAATCAAGAAGATTCGAGCAAACGCTCCCATTAATTTGACTAGAAAAAGGTTCCATTCGGGTCTAAAAAGAGGAAAATTGTCGGCTTAAATGGCCAAACCTTAAATTACTGTTTTCTATCAGGTTTGAGGGACGCAAATTACGTAGCCAGCCTGGACATATCCCAACAGGGACAGCAACAAACTCACCGTCGTCAACCTGCACCGCGTCGTGAGAGTATGATGTGCCCGGCACAGCGAGGACGTCACCGGCGTTGCCATGGACCGTGCCGCCAGGTGCTGCAGCACCAACAGCAAGCTCGTCACCGCCTGCTGGCCGTGCTCCAGCCGACGCGTCGACATCGTGGGCCTTGGGCGGCGCGCGGCGGTGGAACTGGTTCAGGTGCTTGGTGAGCTCCCCCTTGCGCGTGAACACGGCCGAGCAGAGACTGCAGTGCTTGCGGCGACCACTCGGGTGCGTCAGCATGTTGTGCATCTCGTAGCTGAAGACCCGCTCCAGGCATATCGAGCAGAAGGGCAGGCTATCCTGGGCGGGGCAGTGGCGGTTCTTGCAGTGCTGCACATACTCCTTCCAGCTCGCGAAGCCTTCCGCGCACCCACTGAAGGTGCACCAGCCGATGGCCGCTGAGACGCCCTCGTTGCCGCATGCCGCCTTGTGGGCTGGTGCCGCGTGGCCGGCGAGCGGCTCAAACTCAAGGAGGGGGCCGCGCGGGCCGCAGCGGTCGGGACGGAAGGCTGTCTTGACGGCGAGGCGAGGGCCAGGTCCAGCTCGGCCGCCTGCAGCAAGGAACACGTGCGCACGGGAACCACGGTTAGGGACAACATTTGCAACTAACTGGATGCGATTCTAAGCACAAATAACTTTGGACAAGTATTCTGCTACTCAGAAATTGTACTTAGAGAAACACAACATCGTACTTTAAACACGAGAGAATAAGTTCCCAATCTAATAATGTTTGAGCGTCTCAAGTACAATTCTTGAGTGACAGGATACGAATTTTTTCAAAGGTAAATGAGCTTAGAATTGAATGCAGCTGGCAATTTAGAGTGCACATAGTGACATTTCTAATAACTGTGCTGCAGTTGCAACTTCATGCGATTTAGTGCGAGCAAACTGCTAACTTAAGTGTGCACTAAGTCCAAGCTTCTTTCCGTGGACCAGTTTAGTCCACACTTGAGTTAGCAGTGGATGTCCGGAAGTTTTAAACCGGCGGTCCGCCAGACCACACATCGGTACACGCCACCGTCGTCTTTCACCATTCAGGAAAGCCACCCAAAGCCTTTGTTAGTTGTTTTTGATTCTTGAAAGGGCATGCATCATTAGCTGTACCAATTAATTTTATTGTGCACCTCAGTTACGAAAGTCACAAAACAACAGTGCCAAGTTTGATAGGTATGAAAATAATTTTGAATGTCACTGGCAAGTGTATACAATGCCTTGTAAACGCGATGGGATAAAAGCACACAATTATGCGAGTTACACAAACGCGTTTTACAATTTCCTAAGAAATAAAATGACTTTTAAAAATAACTTTGCATGCAACTTAGTTTTCACCGCCGGGGCAGTGGGCATTCCCTTCTGGGGAAACATGAAAAACTACGGATGAGGGAGATGTCCCCTTGTTAATCAAACCCGAGTTCAGCGCACACCCGCATTGTTCTACCCTCACACAAACCCGCAGAGGCAGGAAGATCCCAGACACTGGCAGACCCCGATCGTTTCCCTTGTACAGAAATCTATAAGCATTCCAATCTACACTTTATGACACACTGAAACGTTCATCATAAACCGAACGAAAGGCATGCTGCTACGTTTCTAAAACCTTGGACTCTAAAAGGGCCATAACAGAGTACCAAAATTAAGACGTTAATCTGATGCCAAAATTTTTAAACGAGTATTTCTGTTAAAATACAACTACTTGTACTACTTGGCCTAGGAGAAAAGTCATAACAAAGAGCAACAAATAACAGCAGAAACAAGGTACAGTGAAATTGTAACATTTTGAACAAAGAGTATCGCAGCTGTCGCAACTCGAAACTCGTATCCGTAGGTGCTTAGTTTATTTGAAGTTTTTCAGGCTTTCTTTTACTGAACATGATTATGAGTTTTGAAGCTCATTGGACAATGATAAGAGGGTCAATCCGTGTGGTTGCATCTTGTAGTAATGGGCCTACTTCTTTACTCCATACTTAAAAATACGACGAACGTGGATCTCTGCATCACATAATGTCGCCTAATGAGAAATGTTCTTGCTGACCACTCTTAGGGCCTCTCCCCGGTGTGCTTTCTCTTATGCCACGTAAGACGTCCAAGCTCGTGAAACTTAGTCACACAAGTCACACTCGTACGGCTTCTCTTCAGAGTGAATCCTCTTGTGAACAGCAAGATTAGCAGTCCATTTGAATTCTTGGCCGCAGATTTCGCACTTAAAAGTCTTCTCTCGGGTGTGAGTCATCTTGTGCGACCTGAGATTTCCGACCCGGTTGAACTTCTCGCCACACACGTCACACTCGTAGGGCTTCTCTTCAATGTAAATCCTCTCGTGTGCAGTAAGAGTTTCTGGTGGCTGAACTTCACTGGCAAAACAAAGGCGTACCTTACGCCCTTTTCCAAGCGTAGTTAAGTTTGAAATCAAGCATAAAATGCCCTTTAATCTTGATTTGAAACATACTCCCCCTTGTCTTAATACATAGGGGAATTTCATCACTGCACTTGATTTCAAGCGTAACCTTTCAAGCATACATGCTTCATTGAAGCGTAGAGGTATGCTTTCGTTTTACCAGTGTTCTTGCTGCAGATGTTACACTCGAAAGGCTTCTTCCCGGTGTGAATCCTCTTGTGTCTGCCAAGTGATGTGGCTTTTGGAAACTCTTTGCCCCACTCCTCGCAC
Organism: Ambrosia artemisiifolia; assembly: GCA_032199755.1. Taxonomy (NCBI): domain Eukaryota; kingdom Viridiplantae; phylum Streptophyta; class Magnoliopsida; order Asterales; family Asteraceae; genus Ambrosia; species Ambrosia artemisiifolia. Next base: position 16,509 of record JAQQBG010000753.1, read on the forward strand.
GCTGAGCCTTCACGCAGGTTCTACTTTAATAAGCGTGTGAATAGCATGCACTAACGGTGTTCTGAGAACCAGAGAGTTGAAGGCGAAACGACCCAAACAGCAGATCAATCACACCCTTAGATTCTTATGAACATTTTTATACGTATAGTACGATCATTTGCCACCATAAGGTACGTAGAAATAAGAACACGTATAATATGCACAGTCATCAACATAAGGTACGCACATTCTAACATAGTATGCATATTTTATGCGTAAGGTACGCATGAATTGATTGAATTGCGGTCGTTTTCAACCTAAGGTACGTTGAATTTCATCGTATTACGTAGGAGGCGTGCGTAGTACGCATAATTTGGTTTGTTCATACCTTATGATGACCACGCCATCATAAGAAGTTAAGGGTGCATCTTCAACCGCACTCCGCCACCTTCAGTGCACTATATAAGTATAAAACAAAGCCCTAACAAATGTAGCGAGATCTGACATGAGTTGCCAGCGGCGGAACAGCAATGTTGCTTGTCACAAGCTTTGCAACAAAAAAGCAATTTATCGTGGCCAGCATGGAAATCTGCGTCGAAAACCCTCTAGTGCATCCCACAGGGCCTGAAACAGAGGAAGGAATTAGACATCTGCAGCACCCGGAAGGATACAGCGGTGAAAGCTCAAATACATTCGTCGGAGCTGCTCTTCCGTTAGAACATTGAAACGCAATATATTTCATTTAGTGCTCTGTCGACTATAGCGCAGAGCGGCCAAGTTATAAGTCCCTACACACTAAATGTATTGGTACAATTTCATTGCATGCTCTCACGAATTCAAACTTTATTGATTTATTCTACAAATTTGTACGCAAAATCACACAAATTGGGGCGCCCTTTCGAAAAAAAAGTATGCGAAAAGTACGCACTTACCTATTCTCTTGCATTTAATGTTTAAGGCGTGCTGTGAGATCAACACGATGGTTGTAGCGAATCAAGGCAGCAGCTTCGGACCCATACACGTGCACACATTGAAATACCAGTGCGACATTATCATCAGCTTTCAAGGAATCTGCAAAATATTTGGAACCCTGCATTTTCTTTTAAAAAATAGATTAGCTTAAAACAATCCTCAGACACAGGTACGTAGGGCCATTTCCGAAAAGTAATTTTGACAAAGGCCCAGTTTTAACTTTCAAATGTAGGTTAGCCAGGTAAAAACTTGAACGCTTCTTTTATGATCGTTAACGCGTTAAATAGAAAGCGACAATAGGCCTGTCTCAAATGAACATCCAGCTCTTATCCATTTTAGTTTGCCTCTTGAAATATACATCGGCTTATGAATGTTTGTAGGGCAACAGTCAAAAGACAATGGAAATCGCAGGAGGGAAGCAAAAATGTGTAATAAGCTGGTCTAACGAGAAAAGTAACGGTCAAGTGGCTCGTCTCGTGTTTTTCCCTGTCGGGTGCAAGTCACTATACCAACATCTATCGGGTCCGTTTCGCACGCATAAAGCTTCCCAGGCTGACATTCCCATGAGAGTTGCCATGGCCACCGGATTGCTATGGCCACTCATGGGCATGGCCCATGGGTCAGAATAGCTATTGTAAATTGCTCATGGGCGCTGGTGCCCATTGCCACTATGGCCATGGCTCTCGTGACCATGGACACGTTTGACCATAGACACGTTTGGCCATGGGTACGTTGGTCATGGGCACGTATGCTCCATAGTCACATGATTGTCAGAGGGACCAGATCGTGAGTGGTATGTCCCGGCGAGCAGCAGATGGAACTACGCGCATGTAAAAATTCGATTCTGAGCACGATGGCGCGGTCGCCAACTCTCTACGACCAACCGTTCTCGAAATGACCCCTAAAATTCGGCGGGTTGCCTAACTCTTTTTACTACATTTGTGCCTACCTTGCAGGGGACTTGAGTCCATGGACATTGTGCCCATAGCCAAAGGGTGGCCATGGACGTTGTGTCCATGGCCAGAGGATGGCCATGGGCATCCTTCGAAGTTTCCCATAGCCATTAGATGGCCATGGCCGTGGTTGCCATGGCCATGCGGGTGGCTATGGTAAAGCGACTCGTGGTCATGGGAAATCAGTTTTCGTGGCCATGGACATCATGGGAATGTCAGCCTGGGAACGCTAAGAAAATTGTACACCACCAAAGGGCTTCACCTTCAGAACCAATATAAGTGTGTACCATCAACTGACAAGGGAAATAATCACTTTATTTGAAAATGCAACTCACTTTGAAGAGGCAATAGATACTTCGAAATATTTCTAACGGCGAAACGTTAAGAGAGGTTCAAGCAGACAATTCAACATTCCGATGAAATGAAAGCAGAAGAATTTAGTTTGAAACAACGAATCAAAAACACTTTTTGGATAAACAAGAAGGAACAGTAGCCGCCATCGAATGTCTCAAGATTTCCCACTACGGCCCCACAAAACAGTCTGGTAGCTTTTTTCTGTAAATATGCCGTTCTTAGTGATTCCAGTGTTTCGAGAGAAGCTTTGACCACACGCGTCAAACGTGACGCTACCTGGTATGCACTCTCTTGTGGCGCCGCAATGCGGAAGGATCGGCAAACTTCTTGCCACACACATCACACTCGAATGGCTTCTCCCCGGTGTGAATCCTCTTGTGCAGAGTAAGAGTAGCTGCTAGGCTGAACATCTTGCGACACACGTCACACTTGAAAGGCTTCTCCCCGGTGTGAACCCTCTTGTGCCGAGCTAGATGTGTTGTCTGGTTAAACTTCTTGCCACACACATCACAGTCGAATGGCTTCTCCCCGGTGTGAACTCTCTTGTGTACAGTGAAATTTGATGCATCGGCAAACTTCTTGGCACACACGTCACACTCGTACGGCTTCTCCCCGGTGTGAACCCTCTTGTGAATGACAAGATGAGTGGGTGTTGTAAACACCTTGCCGCACTCCTCGCACGCGTGTCGCTTCGTCTTTGCGTGCCCCGCCCGGTGTTCCCGCAATTCCGCCTTCGCACGGAATCTTTTTCCGCACTCTCCGCGCTTGAACCCTGACGGGAATGGCGGACATACTCAGGACAGTCCAGTGTCCTGAACGTGTCCCCGGTGCCCGGAGATTGTCCCATTCTGTCCCCGTCTAGTCCTGCATGTCCGCCATCCGCCCTGGGGAACGACGCGTCCTTTCGATGCTTTGTCCCCCACCTCGTCCCGAAGTCCTTAACCCGTCTGACTGTCCTCCATGTCCTGCACTTGTCCCCAGGATCGTCCGATGCGTTGTCCCCCATATTGTCCTGGTGTCCTCATCGTGTGCCCATCCCCTGACGCTGTATTGATGCTGTCCCCAGTCCGTCCCGCATGTCCACAGCAGATCCCGACCAAGTCGCCTTATGTGTCCTCCCCACATCCCGAAGTCCGCAACACGTCCCCAACAGTGATGATGTCCCCAGTTCGTCCCACATGTCCACAACAGGTCCCGGCCAAGTTTCCCATCCCTGTCCTCGCCACGTCCCGATGTCCTCAACTCGTCCCCATGTGCCACTGTGCAACTCTCACATCTTGTGGGCAATGCAACATGTCCTCAGCCGTCCCTTATGTCCTGAGTAGGTCCGTGGCGGGTGATGGCACTTCGTGTGCAAGTTGCCGCACTTTTCTGACGGTGTCCCAGATGCGTCGCGCGTGTCCCTGAACGTGTCCTAGGGGTGATAATTCGCCCCACAAGTGTGATTCCTGGATTTATATCAGCGAGTCGAAGTTGTGGGCCATCATGAATGAAAAATGCTCGATCGGAGCGCACCCTGGTGGCGCAACAGAGAACTTCGTGTATTTAAGGTCGGGCCCCACGCTTTGCGTTTCAGTCGGCCTGTGGCATTCATCGAGTGAACATCGTTATACGGCTTCCGCGTATCCTATGGCAGCGACCGAGTTGTCCCCTATGTCCCCCACGTGTCGTCATAGTCTTGTGCAGAGGCGTCCGGCGTGTCCAGAACATGTCCCAAACGTCTTTGACGGGTGTCCTGTTCGTATCCCCATCTGGTCCCAGGGATGTCCCGAGTGTCCTGGGACGCGTCCAAACCAAGGTGAGTCCTGCTTGTCCTGGCCGTGTCCCAGGTGCGTCCTGCTTGTCCTGGCCGTGTCCTAGGTGCGTCCCCGCTTGTCCTGGCCATGTCCTAAGTGCGTCCTGCTGTCCTGGCTGTGTCCTAGGTGCGTCCCGCTTGTCCTGATCGTGTCCTAGGTGCGTCCTGCTTGTCCTGGCCGTGTCCTAGGTGCGTCCCGCATGTCCTGATCGTGTCCTAGGTGCGTCCCTGCTTGTCCTGGCCGTGTCCTAGGTGCGTCCCGCTTGTCCTGATCGTGTCCTAGGTGCGTCCTGCTTGTCCTGATCGTGTCCTAGGTGCGTCCTGCTTGTCCTCGGCGTGTCCAAGGTGTGTCCTGCTTGTCTCGACCGTGTTCTTACATCCGATAACCATTGACATGCGCCCTTACGCAGTCTATCGTAATGTTTGTCTTTGAACCCAGTTTTGAACCTCTTGCCGGGTCGCAAGACCCCTATAAGGTAGTGTCAATCGAATCGTCTCGACAGCCCACGTCGATTGGGGAAATAAAAATTTTCAGTTGGTTCCTCCCCTTTTTTCAAGATAGAGGTAAATTATCTCTATCTTGAAAAAAGGGAAGGGACCAACCAGCCGGTGGTAACTCCCTAGGCCCGGGCCTGACCCCCTCACGCGCCGGGCGGGCTGGATCGGACTGCAGCGCGCGCGCGTCACATTCGTATCTGTTATTCATGTTTGCGTCGCCGAGACTCGGGTTTTGATGTAAAGTTGTACCGTTTCAGATAGAAAAAAGGACGGGGAATCGATATATGGACACTAAAATAACGTTAGGTAATCGGAAACTGTTTTAAAAGCCGTTTTAATATCACCCGAGCGTCAGAAAGACGTGACGCGCCAGCCTTCGATCGCGTTTTTCGGGTATAAATAAGTTTCGCAGGTACCGACATTATCGTAGATATTTGTTCGTTAGGCTTTGTCGCATCCAGAAATGAAAGCCTTTTCTTGCGGAACGTCCACCTGTTCTGTAAAACTGCCGTGAAAAGCCGTCGCGAAAATGGCGGCCAGAGCGTCCTTGATTTTCAGGTTCGGATAATAAAAAGATTTAATTCAGTAAACGAAAAAAGGGCTCAACTACGCCACGCCCAAATTTTGTCTAGTTTCCGAATCTGGTCTTACTTTGTCGGTAGGCCAAAGGATTGCTGAGATATGGATGGATCCAATTTCCTATGCAGAGGCCGGCCGGAAACCTCCATTTTGACGACTTGCTGTGTTACGGATCCTAAAGGCCATTACAAGCCATCAAACTTGCGCATAAAATCATTTTCCTCATAAAAACGCATTATCTACCGCTCGCGCTCTCGAAAACGCGTCAAAAGCTCTAAATATGTCCAAAAACACAGCCACGGCTCTCCAGGCATTTTGAAAGGTCGGCAGCGTAACGACGGTATGAGAGTGTTTCGGCTCAGATGAAAGTTTGTTTACGTTCGCTCAGAGGTGGACTTGATTGGAGGTTATCCAGAATCGTGTCGTAGGCGTCTGCACTTATTTCCGAATTATCGGTTTCGATTTTGGAATAAGCATCTTGCTCAACAAAAACAGAAACTCATCGGTACTCGCCGGCCGGTCACGTAAACGAACCCTAATCTGAGCCGAAAACACTCTCATACCGTCGTTACCGCTGCCGACCTTTCAAAATGCCTGGAGAGCCGTGGCTGTGTTTTTGGACATATTTAGAGCTTTTGACGCGTTTTCGAGAGCGCGAGCGGTAGATAATGCGTTTATATGAGGAAAATGATTTTATGCGCAAGTTTGATGGCTTGTAATGACCTTTAGGATCCGTAACACAGCAAGTCGTCAAAATGGAGGTTTCCGGCCGGCCTCTGCATAGAAAATTTGATCCATCCATATCTCAGCAATCCTTTGGCCTACCGACAAAGTAAGACCAGATTCGGAAACTAGACAAAATTTGGCGTGGCGTAGTTGAGCCCTTTTTTCGTTTACTGAATTAAATCTTTTTATTATCCGGACCTGAAAATCAAGGACGCTCTGGCCGCCATTTTCGTGACGGCTTTTCACGGCAGTTTTTACAGAACAGGTGGACGTTCCGCAAGAAAAGGCTTTCATTTCTGGATGCGACAAAGCCTAACGAACAAATATCTACGATAATGTCGGTACCTGCGAACTTATTTATACCCGAAAAAACGCGATCGAAGGCTGGCGCGTCACGTCTTTCTGACGCTCGGGTGATATTAAAACGGTTTTTAAAACAGTTTCCGATTACCTAACGTTATTTTAGTGTGCATATATCGATTCCCCGTCCTTTTTTCTATCTGAAACGGTACAACTTTACATCAAAACCCGAGTCTCGGCGACGCAAACATGAATAACAGTTACGAATGTGACGCGCGCGCGCTGCAGTCCGATCCAGCCCGCCCGGCGCGTGAGGGGGGTCAGGCCCGGCCTAGGGAGTTACCACCGGCTGGACCAACTGAAAATTTTTATTTCCCCAATCAACGCGGGCTGTTAAAACAATTCGATTCATACTACTTTATAGGGGTCTTGCGACCCGGCAAGACGGCCTAAACTAGGTTTAAAGATCCAAATTGTCTTAGAACCCAGGTTTGACCCCTCTTGCCGGGTCGCAAGACCCTTATAGATAAGTATCAATCGAATCGTTTCGACAGCCCGCGTTGATTGGGGAAATAAAAATTTTCAGTTGGTCCCTCCCCTTTTTTCAATATAGAGATAATTTACCTCTATCTTGAAAAAAGGGGAGGGACCAACTGAAAATTTTTATTTCCCCAATCGACGCGGGCTGTAGAGACGATTCGATTCATACTACTTTATAGGGGTCTTGCGACCCGGCAAGACGATCAAAACTGGGTTCAAAGACAAACTTCACGTAAGACTGACTGAGCTACACAAGGGCGCAAATTTATGGTTATCGGATATAAGGACATGGTCAAGATAAGCAGGACGCATTAAGGACACGACCAGGACGAGCAGGATGCACCTAGGACACGGCCAGGACAAGCAGGACGCACCTAGGACACGACCAGGACAAGCGGGACGTACCTAGGACACGACCAGGACAAGCAGGACGCACCTTGGACACGGCCAGGACAAGCAGGACGCACCTAGGACACGATCAGGACAAGCAGGACGCACCTAGGACAAGCAGGACGTACCTAGGACACGGCCAGGACAAGCGGGGACGCATCTAGGACACAGCCAGGACAAGCAGGACGCACCTAGGACACGGCCAGGATAAGCAGGACGCACCTAGGACACAGCCAGGACAAGCGGGACGCACCTAGAACACGGCCAGGACAAGCAGGACGCACCTAGGACAAGCAAGACGTACCTAGGACACGACTAGGACAAGCAGGACGCACCTAGGACACGGCCAGGACAAGCAGGACCACGGTCGGGACGCGCTCAGGACAACGAGGGTCATTCTAGGACGCCGTCAGGACACGCCTAGGACACGCGGGGAACGCATCTAGGGACACACCTAGGACAAGCAGGACGCACCTAGGACACGATCAGGACAAGCAGGACGTACCTAGGACACGGCCAGGACAAGCAGGACGTACCTAGGACACGGCCAGGACAAGCGGGACGCACCTAGAACACGACCAGGACAAGCAGGACGCACCTAGGATAGGGTGGCCCACGGAATTTTTTTTTGGAGAAAGTTGAGGAGCGCCGTTCAAATTCTGAAAATTGGTCCCAAACCAAGAATTTTGGTGCAAAGGAAACATTTTTTGGACGATATTTTACCCACCGCTCAAGGCCCCTGAACATTTGGTCAAAAGATGTAATCTCACCAGTACCTTAAAAAGGGCGCCAAATCGCAAGTTTTCAACCGATTTTGGATTTTTTTGCGCCGAATTCTTTGGGAAAGTGTAACGAATCGAAAGATTTCAAGTGGGACTCTGTGCGATCTATAGTCTACCTTCCAGGGGCATCAAAGTGCAACTTTTCACCTAGCTTTGAACTTATTTTGCAGTTTTGAGGGTGATCTAGTTGGTCGTATCGCGTTTCTTGGACCGCCATTCGACGCGCCGGATCGAAAACCTTCCGGGTAGAGTCCAAGCATGACGTTGAAGTGGTTTGCCTAGAGCTTAAATGAATAAGCGGGACAGGGCCTTACATGGCCATTCGAGCCGGGGGATGGGCTTTTGTTGTTTTGTTACCTATCCAAAGGGTAACTTAAAACCGGTCTGCTTTGGTCGAAAAAAAATTTCCTTTCCGAGATATAGCTGTCTATCGGTTTTTGAGTAGTGATTTTGGGTATTTTCTCTCATTTTCGCAGTTTTTGACCTAGATTCATGACACCAAATTATCCCTGACGTAAAATTGTCCAAGGAATCCAAATCCGTGCTGGGAATTGACTTACGACGTATACTTTCGGAGATATTCGCAAAAAACCACAAAAAAAGTGCCAAAATTACATAAAAAGTCCCAAATCTTGGGTATTTGAGGTTTTTTTTCAGATATCCACCCCGGATCACCACCATCTTGTAGAGAAAGAATCAGAGAATCCAATGATAGGTCGCGCAGATTTTTAGGACCAACCGTTCCGGAGATATAGCGCCTCAAAGTTGGACTTTTGCCCAAAAACGTCAGGAAAACGTCAAAATGAGTGTAAATGGTTAAATCATGCGTTTTTTAGTTGTTTTTTTTTTTCAGATATCGACACCAGATCACCACTAAATTACAGAAAGAGAAGCAACGAATCCAACGAGCTTTCGACCAGATCGATCAGACCAACTGTTTTCGGAGCTATGCCGCCTCAAAGTTGAACATTTTCTCCCTCGACGCACCATCTTACGGCCTGGAGGAAGGCGTCTCCGGTTGTGTTGCCTACCAGGCCGTCAGCTAGGGGCGTCGAGGGAGAAAATGTTCAACTTTGAGGCGGCGTAGCTACGAAACGGTTGGTCTGATCGATCTGGTCGAAAGCTCGTTGGATTCGTTGCTTCTCTTTCTGTAATTTAGTGGTGATCTGGTGTCGATATCTGAAAAAAAAAACAACTAAAAAACGCATGATTTAACCATTTACACTCATTTTGACGTTTTCCTGACGTTTTTGGGCAAAAGTCCAACTTTGAGGCGCTATATCTCCGGAACGGTTGGTCCTAAAAATCTGCGCGACCTATCATTGGATTCTCTGATTCTTTCTCTACAAGATGGTGGTGATCCGGGGTGGATATCTGAAAAAAAACCTCAAATACCCAAGATTTGGGACTTTTTTATGTAATTTTGGCACTTTTTTTGTGGTTTTTTGCGAATATCTCCGAAAGTATACGTCGTAAGTCAATTCCCAGCACGGATTTGGATTCCTTGGACAATTTTACGTCAGGATAATTTGGTGTCATGAATCTAGGTCAAAAACTGCGAAAATGAGAGAAAATACCCAAAATCACTACTCAAAAACCGATAGACAGCTATATCTCGGAAAGGAAATTTTTTTTCGACCAAAGCAGACCGGTTTTAAGTTACCCTTTGGATAGGTAACAAAACAACAAAAGCCCATCCCCCGGCTCGAATGGCCATGTAAGGCCCTGTCCCGCTTATTCATTTAAGCTCTAGGCAAACCACTTCAACGTCATGCTTGGACTCTACCCGGAAGGTTTTCGATCCGGCGCGTCGAATGGCGGTCCAAGAAACGCGATACGACAACTAGATCACCCTCAAAACTGCAAAATAAGTTCAAAGCTAGGTGAAAAGTTGCACTTTGATGCCCCTGGAAGGTAGACTATAGATCGCACAGAGTCCCACTTGAAATCTTTCGATTCGTTACACTTTCCCAAAGAATTCGGCGCAAAAAAATCCAAAATCGGTTGAAAACTTGCGATTTGGCGCCCTTTTTAAGGTACTGGTGAGATTACATCTTTTGACCAAATGTTCAGGGGCCTTGAGCGGTGGGTAAATATCGTCCAAAAAATGTTTCCTTTGCACCAAAATTCTTGGTTTGGGACCAATTTTCAGAATTTGAACGGCGCTCCTCAACTTTCTAAAAAAAAAAATTTCGTGGGCCACCCTAACCTAGGACACGGCCAGGACCAGCAGGACCCGCGGTCGGGACGCGCTCAGGTCAACGAGGGGTCATTCTAGGACGCCGTCAGGACGCGCAGGACAGCCTCCGGACAAGTGCTGGGGACATGTTGAGGACGTGTGGGACAGTGGCGGGACGAACTGCGTTTGTCCAGACCTCGTCCTAAATGCAACACTCCGGACATGTTCCGGACATGCCCTTTGTCCTGAGCGTGTCCGCGATTCCCGTCAGGGAAAGCGCGCCCAGCGTCCCTGCCTGGCTTCTCCAGCGAGGCCCGCTTGCTCGGCTGCGCACCGCCGGCCTCACCAGCCAGCGAGAACGTCTCGTCTCGCCGATGAGCAGCTGCGGGGCCTCCGACGGGCCAGGTCCTGCAACCAGTGCAGCAGTGTTGGAGCGGTGCCGCTGCTCGCTGCCACAGTTGGCGGTGCCTCGAGGGCTGCACTCACCTTCCTCCCCGGACCTGGCGTCCACCCCGCCGTCACGTCCTGCAGGCGAGCGGCCTCCCGAATCCTCGACCTTGACGGCACCTGCAAGCAACACGTCCTTAGCAAGGGCAGACCGAGGGGGTTTTCACCCGCGTAATGCTCTGTACAACAGGACCAGGAATAACGCGTAATTTGCGTAATATGTAAAAGGTGTTGGGGCAAAAAGTGCGAAAAAGGACCTGTGTTGGACTAATTATGAGCGTAATACATGTGTTATATGAGCGTCATGACGCGTAATGCGTAATGCTCTGTACAGGATCCACCAGAGAGAAAACCCCCTCGGCGTAGATGGCAAGTCACCGGTCCTCGGAACAGCAGGAGTGCCCGACACACACGCTCAGGAAACTGAAGAGCGTGCCTTGAAACATTCATAAGAAACTACTTCAGGCACACACAAGTTTAGAGGATGCCCTCAGGCCCACTCAGAAATTGAAAACAAAACCTCCACGTTTATCACATTCAAAACATGCAAGCAGGCAGTTTCTAAGAAATGTGCCCGCAGGCACTTTTTAAGAAGTGTGCGCATGGCTCGCACTAAAGTTTTCTGAGCGTTGTGGTTTCCTAGGACCAGAGAGTTGCAAGGCAAAGCGACACAAAAAGAGCAACCCGATGAACTTTACCCGTGCAACGCCACTTTTAGTATACCATCGACATGCAAAACTAAGACCCAACAAATGCAGCGAGAGCTGAGTTGAAGGAGACAGCACGGCCATTTTAGTTGTTAAAACTAGTTTGGCAAAAAGCAACCAATTTATTGGGCTACAATGAATCAGCGTACAAAACAGTCCAGTGAATCCTTCAGGGCCTGAAACAGAGAAAGAAATTAGAAATCTGCATCGCACGGAAGAATACACCGTTGTACATACTGATGGAAGATCCAGAACCACGTCCTGCATCTGCTCTAGCTCCATAAGAAACTACATAGGTCTGAATCCAAAGTAGAGGCCGGTTTTGGATCTACCAGAACTGAGTGTAAGTTTTACCGTGTACAGCGGTGACAAAGGGGGTCATCAATGCCGTGAAAGACAAATCGTCTTGGAGATGACAAGCAGAATCATCTGGTCTGTCTCGCAAAAGGCCAAAGAAATTTATCGAAGCTGCTGTAGCGTAAGAACATCAAAACACATGAACACATAGGGTGCACCATCAACTGAAACGCAGCTGTGTAGTTGTGCATCGTACAATAAATAGGCTTGACTATTTTAACGAATCTCTGGACCGGAAGTAAAAGATGAAAAGGAGGAACGAAAACAGTCTCTGTGCATGCGCAGTCCTACCCCCCTCTACTAAAATTCAGCGACTGCTCAAGCGCAGGGGTGGTTTACGCTCCTACTTTTCTTCTTTGACTTCCGGTCCAGGGTTTGGTAACAAGTCTATCAAGAATTCGTAAAATTGCCTACGTAGGATTTACAGGAGTCCAAACCGATCATTGGACTCTCTCGATGAACTTCCAGCACTAATGCAATTTAGGTTTCCCGTTGAAATTAACATTGGCTAATGAAAGTTTGTTGGGCAACAGTCAAAAGACAGTGTAAATCGCAAGAGGGAACTTAAACTGTGTTGTTAGCAGATTAAACCGAAAACACTAACGACAAAGTGGCTCATTACCATTTGTACTGTCGGTTGCAAGGAATTATATTGCCACCTCCCGAAAAAATCGTGACGCACAGGGTCGTCGAAAAACCTCGTAACCACACAGAAACTCAATCTGGATTGGAGGTTCTACGATGACCGCGTGCGTTGGAACGGCCCTTCATTGAGGTTGCGCCATCTGCAGCAACCGCAACCAGAACAGACGAGGGGCAGTACCGATCAATGATTACGATGACATGAGTCCCGCGAAATAAGTTAGAAAGGCAAGAAAAACATTCAAGTGGCACGCAACATGGATTCAATCGCAGTAGACTTTAAAGCAAAACAATGCAAAACGAAATTCTGCATAGAAAGAGAACCCTTCTATCAGTAGCTGCGTGAAGTTTGTCGTTCTCCGCCGAAACCATCGGGCCTGTCTCTCCAGAAACAAGACTTACCAAACTGTCCAGGCTCATGCTAACAGAGCACGAAGCCACTTGCTCCCTGAAGTATGGGACCCGCAACTGGTGCTTGGCGTGCTCGTCCCCAGGAGGCGCAGGGCCGGGCGCAGTGCGGGTAGGTGCACCAGCCGACACCTGCCCGCGTTTCCTCGTGCCTCGGTGGGCGGTGCGGCCGCCGTCTCGCACTCGACCGGTGGAACTGGCCTCTTGTGGAGGAAGAGCCGGGAGCCGCTGGTGAACCGGGCGGGGCACCAGGAGCACTCCAGGTCCAGCTGGCCGTGCGGCTCCGCGTGGCGCACGAGGCACCGCGGGCAGAGGGTGGAGCCGGGGTCGTGCCGCTCTCGGCAGTGGTCCACGTAGCGATCCCACGAGAAACTCTGGCTGCAGTCTGGGAAGGTGCACCAGCCGAGGATGGCCACTGCTTCGTACACCACCTGGACGTCACCAGGCTTTAATTTTGAGCATGCCCACAGGCAGAATAAAATTTTGGGCTTGCCTGCAAGCCCACTCTCATTTGAAGCATGCTGACATGCTTACACACTGTTTTTGGAACGGTCAGACTGACTTCCGAAAATGATGAGACATTTGTGTTATTCCAATCAATGCCGATACTTTTTGTATCACCCCAGGGTGGCCAATAGTATGACCCTTTTGAGGTAGAGTGCCCGGACACTCAATTTTTGAGCACGCCTGCAGGCGCACACAGGAATTCCAAGCCAAAGGCCGATTGTTGAACCGCACTCAAAGTTTACACGCAAACCCTTACGTTCAATGCGAGTGAGCCTTCAGACAGGTTCTAATAAGCGTGTATATTGCATGCACTAAAACGGTGTTCTGAGAACGAGAGAGTTGGAAGGCGAAACGACCCAAACAGCAGCTCAATAATCTTAAGCTGCACATCACCCACCTTCAGTCCCCTATCTTAGTGTAAAACAAAGCCCAAACAAATGCGGCGAGAACTAAGATGTTAGTGGCAGAA
>JAQQBG010000754.1:0-30078 GCA_032199755.1 Ambrosia artemisiifolia
AGGGACTGCCGAATTAGCAAAAGTGTAGGCGGGCTGGAGAGCACGCCGCGGCTCCAGGAGGGCTTCTCTGTGTAGGGACGCCGCGCCCTCCACGTGGGGGATGGTGCTGGGACGGCCGTTGGAATGGCCCATGGCGGAATGCTGGAGTCAGTGGAGCGTGCCTTACGACCGCGCCACTGGACTTTGGCACGGAGGCGTTGATGAGGGGGTGCTTGGCCGTACTGTCAGTGCTGCCTTTTCGAATCGCGTTTCCCCTCCCCCTCTCCCCGGCGCGCCTCGCCTGGTTTTTATGCGATTTGTTTTGTCGGTTTTATTCCCGCGCCTTTATGGCTCTGTTAGACGCTAACGCGCCCCTCTGTCGGTCGAGTGTGTGTTTGTGCGTGCAGTTTGAACGGAACGTTACGCGGGGCGTTCCCTCTATCGCTCCGATGATGATTCGTCGCGCGGGACTCGAGTGGTGCCCTCTGGCGGCGCTCGCTCGCACCTCAAGGGGTCCGGGGTGCTTCGCGAAGCGCACCCCGAACAGCGAGGGGACACGCGGATTAGTGGCGTCGCAATAAAAAGCTAGTCCCCGCGGGATGACTGCCATAGCGCACAGTGGGCCAAAAGACCGGTGTCCGCGCTGCCGTGCGCCGTGCGCGCTACGCTGCGAGGCACCTTCCGCACATAAATTCCCGGCAAACATACACACAAGTCCATTCTGACCGCAGCAGCCCCCTCGCCTCGCCCCTCGCTCATTCATTCCTCGCGTCGGCCGTCTCTCTCGCACTCGTGCGCGCGCTCGCGGCGTTGCCGTGCGGGTGCGAGAGAGACGGACGCGTCTGCAACGAGCGCCTTGATTCACGACCTACCCCGAAATTAAAATAAATGCGTATTTGAGGAGGGATATGGTCGTGCGGGACGGACTCGGCGGCGGTGTCCGAGACGGCGGTCGTCGGGGAGCTGCTGCGGAGGGGAGGGGAGGGGAGGGGAGCTGTGTGACGGGAATGCGTGTGTGTCCGAGTAGGGCAGTGCTCAGAGCAGCGCAGCCAGCGCGACGACAATAAAAAAGAACTGGTTCGATGCGCGGATAGGAGTGCCGTCCCGTGGCGGAGGGTGGACCAAGCTTGTCCGCGGAATTTATCATTTATTACGAGCAGGCGGGGACAATGCTGCGACGTCGCGCTGGCGCGGCAGTGGCGGTGAAGGCATGGACTCTTCCCACGAGAAAACAAGGTGCTTGCGGACGACACGGCGGCCCCGCGCGTCTTCGTCGTCGTCGTCTTCGTCGTCGTTGTCGTTGTGGTAGTGGTCGTGGTCGTCCTCGCGGTCGTGGTCAGAGTGCGTGAGCCCGTCGCGCACGGCGCTCGGAGACATGGACTCCATCACATCGCGGCTAGCTCTGCCATGGCTCTGCATCATTTCCCGATCTTGAATTGGATGGGAAGCGAGGGGGGGGGGCGTAGCGAATCTCAGTGGGCTTCCGTTGTGTGCGGCGTTCGGCCCCGCGGCGTGACTGTGCACCTGGGCGGCGGCGGTGGCAGTGGACGGTGGCGGATAGCTTCGCCTGCTCCGCGAGCAGTTTTCCTTTTCTTGTCATTCTTTTTTAGGAAAAAGGAAAAGGGGAGGGACGAGTGCGCGCGCTTTTGAGTGAGACGTTTGGTCGATGCCCCGACCGGGGTCGCTATCCGGCCTAACCCTAACGCACTTAAAGCGCTTAAATGTAATTACCCCTCCGCACGCAGAGCACCGCCGCCCGTGGCGACGCGCGACGCCGTCGCTCCTCCCCCCCCCCCCCCCCCTCCTCCCTGCCCCACGGCTTTTATTTTTCGGAGTACTGTAATTCCGCTTGGCGTCGCGGAGGAGCGCCGCCGCGCCGCCGGGCCGGGGGACACATCATCGCCGTCGCCGTGCCTCCCGCCGGGCCTGCCTTATGGCCCCGCGGCACGCGTGTCGCGTGTCGCGTGTCTGGCGCGCAGCGGCGCGGCGTGTGGAGGCGTGCGTGTAAGTCCCTTGCCCGGTGGCAGCGGCACGGCGGCGTTGTCGTACTCGTGGCCGGCCGGCCGCGCTTCCGCGACTCCAACTCCGGGTGACCCCGGATGACTCCCGGAGCTGGCGAACGGAAACGAAGCCAGGTTGCTGTTCTGCCGGGTGTTTGAACCGCTGGGCTTTGAACCCCGTGAAGTGGCGTGGGCCTGAGACAGTACAGGTGAATGCCGGCTGACGCCGGACCAGACAAGAGCGACGCTAATCCTTTGGAAGCTCTCGCGACGCTCGGCCGAGGAAGAAGAGGGGGGGGGGGGGGGGGGGTGACGCTGCAGTGCGCGGGGCAGTTGGAGCGCGAAGCCCCACACGGCCTGCGCCGCCGGCGCGGCATGCGTGCATGCCTGGAAGCAGTTCGGCTCTATAGATGTCCTCGGCGTCGTTATCCTGGGCGCGGCGCAGCGGTGCAGCCATGTAGGGTAGAGTGCAGGACGGGCGCGGGGTGGCCTGGAGGGACCCTCTACTCGGGATCAGGCCCAGGGTCCTGTGGGACGTGACGGGGCGGGACGAGGGCCTGCATGGCTAATGCTGACGAAGCCGCGACGCTGGCGACGCTGACGGCGCCGAGGCTGTCTGGACATGCCGAGCCGTGCATGGCCATGCTCGGCATGCTGTCGGACTCTGTGAATAATTCGGAGCGCGCGCCGTCCAGCGTCCAGCGTCCACTAGTGTCCAGCCAGGGTCTCGGGCCATTCTCGGACCTCCCCGTCGAGCGTGCAGCCCGCATGCCGCGCTGGCCGAGAGGCTTCCTGTCGTATCGGTCGTCGTGCTGGCCGTCGCTGCGGTCGACCACGGCCCTGCGCCCGCACAGTGAGCCGGAAGACCGGTGCAGGCGGCCGAGACCCTGGGCATCTATAGAGTCGCCAAGTAGTGCGCGGCCGGAGAAGCTGACCGCGCTGCAAACGAGTCATCCATTGGTTGGCCAAAGCACGAGTCTGGAGATGTGAAGGTGCGCAGCTTTGGCCGCCAGCAACGGTCTTCTGGCCCGCCGTGCCCCGCCCCCTCTCCAGGGCCGTCCAGTCCCGCCGCGCCGGCCCACTTGTTCTGGGAAGGCGGTCGCACTGCCACGCGCCTCAGCGAGTTAGTCACTCATGACGTCAGAATAAGGGCCTGGGCGAAAAGTGCGTTCGTTAGAGGGCGGTGCTAATGAAAAGGTGCTCGCGAGGGAGGAGGGATTAAAGACCGGCGGCATGGGCGGTGTTCCCACGGGGACAGTGGCTGGCTCCCACACCGCGCCCTGCTCGGAATCCGAAGCAATCCCCGGCGACGCCGCCGACGCCCGCGACGGCCCGCGGACGACGACATTTCGGGGGTTGTCGCGTGGTGCGTGCGCCTTGTCGCGTCGACGGCCGCCCCCGCTCCGTTCCGTGGTGTTTCGCGATGCATCGCCCGGCAACAAACGTCTATCTGCGTGCCGGCAGGTACAGTACTGCACTGCACAGAGCACAGATAGGCCTTTTGTTGCCGGGGTGCATCGGCTGGCTGTATATGTCGTCCGCCCCGTCCTGTTCCCCACACACCGCGACGACTCCCACCCTCTGTCATTGGAAATTTATACGCGCGTCGCACCCCTCCCAGGCCAGCCAGGGCCGCCAGCCGCCAGGGCACCCACCCCTTTGGCAGGGCACGCTGCGCTACGCGGCGGGGCGGGGGCGGCCCGCGATGTCGGCGGCGTCGTCGTCGTCGGCGTCCTGGAGGCCGTCGGCCACGTGTTCGCGCCATGCGGCGGGATTTTGGGGACGCGACTCGCGGGTGACTCTCGGAGACGATGTAAGTTACTTTAGTGCACCGTATCGCTCGAGGGTGACGTGCCTGCTGGGAGTGCAGTGCGGTGCGGTGCAGCCCGCATGCCGCAGAAGGTCACCAAGTGGGTAGTCATGCCTATTTGAAGGGTCACGGTCGCTGCAGAGGGGCGGACCGGACGGCGGCCGCGTCATCGGCCCGACGAGCAGGCGTCGCGCGGCCGGCCGATGCGTCACGTGTACACGGTAGCCCCCCGGCGGGGTCAGGATCCGTCAGCTCGGCGAGGCGAGGCGGCCATCATTCGTCATCAGATCCCCGGCCGGGCAGGCGCGGGTTCGAATCCCGGCCGCGGCTCGGCACCCGGAAGGGCGTGGCCGGCATGGCGGTGACCTTGACGTGCCCCGCGATGACGGCGCGGCCTTGATCGCCACCGTCTGCGTCATCGCCCAGGGTGGCCAGGTGCCAGCTGCCTCTCCAGCCCCGAATGGGTTCGCGAACTGTCTTGGCGTCCTCCCCGCACCCCGTGCTAGTCCCCACGTGCAGAGGCACCCACCTTGCTGCACAGGTAAATGATGTATCATCCTGTGTGTGTGTGCGTGTAAGCGCGCTTGGAAGGGTCTGCTCCTCCAATTACGCGCCCTAAGTGCGCTCGGCGCGGGGGACATAAAGGAGTGCTTTACGTTGGCCGCCGCGGCGCTTTAGTCCGGGGTACCGCGCCGTGCGCTGCGCGGCGGGGGCGGCGGGGGCGGCGGGGGCGGATCGTCGCGTCGCGGGGTTGCGTGACGAAGCGATACGGGAACGGAGACATGCGTTGTGACGATAACTAATCCCCTTATATTACCCGCCCGTACGACAGGACAGGCCCCACGAAGGCTGGGCCCAAGCCCACTACACCCCGTTCTGGGACTCGTGCCGAACTTGCTTAGCTTGGCTCGACTGTACATTCGCGCTGCGGACTGGCAGTGGACGAACCCTCACTGCCGACGCCATGCCGAGGCTCCGAGATCACGCCGATAGCGGCCATGAATGAATTTATCGATCGGCGCGGGCCGCGGACGGGAAGCGGTGCGGCTTCGACGGGCACCGGGACTCGACTCCGCGGGCTGCGTACTGCAAGGTGGGGGGAGGCAGGGGAGGGTGTCGTGGGGTGTCCCTGGGGTTGTGTGGGGGAGGGCAGCACCCACCTCCTCCCTCCGGGGGGAATGTGTTTGTTGTGGTAAGGAGGGTGCTGTGCGGTCGGCTGGCTGCAAGCTGGCTGCTGCACGCCGCTCCCTCAAGTGGCGTAGCCGTGTCCCGCCGTCGCCGGAGCACAGAGGTCCTAATGCTGGCCGTCGTCATGATGATTGCACGGCGGCACGGCGGCGGCAAAGGGTTGTCCCGCGGCAACACAGACCTATCTGCGTTGTCATCGCCTTGCAGATAGGCCTTTGTCGCGGGATGCACCGTATTGGAGTGCACGCAGCGCGGTGCGCTTCGAATAATCAATCAGGGAGTGTAGGGCTGTCAGGCGAGGCGCGCGCCGTACCGGGCGAGGGTCTGAATCAGACCCTCGACGCCGCGGAGTGCGTGTGCGTCGTGCGTGTCCCTGCTATGGCGGTGCCAGGTGGTCCCCACGGGTTTTTGTCTGCGTGCGTGGCTGCGTGACCGACGGCAGCAGAGCAGAGTGACCCAGCAGGTCGCCTTGTTGCTCGGGTAGCGAGGCACTGACTCTGGGCTGACGGCGTGGAGCGGGGAGGACACCCTCCGGACGGCCTAGGTGGGGTGCAAGTGGGTCGTGGCGGCGCCGGCCGGTCGGGCGCCGCCAGGACGCGCCGGCGGCAGCGTAGAACTCAGTGGCTTCGAAGGCCACGCGCCGGGTACAGTGTTCCAGGGCGCCCCCGAGGTGGTTCGAAGGACTGGGTACTTACCGAGGGTGGGAAGAAGGGGTGGGGGGTGGGGGTGGGGGTGGGGGTGGGGTTGTTGCCAGAGAGGACGCCAACTAATTACGCGAACGGTGCTGGCGTTTGGACGGGCTGACGCGGGCACAGATCATGGAGGGGGTGAGGCCGTCACCGTGCCGCCGTGCCGCCCCGGAGTGCTGCAGCAGGAGAGGCTGAGGGAGGCGAGAGGGATGAGCACCGCCTGTCTCCCGCGCCTCGCAAACACACACAGACACACACACACCACTCCAGGTTTTTGTCGCCCCGCCAACGCCGCTCCCCCACGGAGACAGACAGGCTGACGGAGAGCAAGGCCAGTGCCCCTCCTGGAGGCCGTGGAGCCTGTCACCTCGGCTCCGGGGCGACAGCGCGACAGCAGCCCGGAGGCCGGCGCCAACGCAGAGCCGCTCCGGGGGCCGCCCGGAAATGGAAGACTTCTCCCGGGGGTGAGGGAGGGTGCGTCTGCTGCAGGGTGGTGAATGAGGACGATTCGCCCCAGATTGGCCTCCTCCCCGGCTTCCTCGGGGCCGCCGCCGAGCCGCAGTTTGTTGCGGGGCGGGGCCTAGAGTCCTGACAGGTGCAGCGGTGGTTCGGCGGGAAGGGTTGCAGCCGCGGCTGCACGCGAAGAGGGGCGCGGTGCGGGGCGCCGGCCGCGCTGCACTGCAGTGCATGCAGTCTGCAGTTGCAGGCTGTCGGCTAGCTCGGCCTGCCGCTGTGTTGGCCTGTAGGAGTGGAGGCGCCGCCGCTGCCCGTCTCATGTTCGATGCAGTGCTGTTATACCCGGCAGTCGGGGTTGGCGCGGAGCCCGGCCCGGCCGCCCCCCGGCCCAGGCACGGCCCCTGTCACTGCGTCAGCGTCATGCACCTCACGTCGTCGGGGGAGGGCGTCCCGATCCGGCACCTGCTCGACCGGCAAAATGAGGGAGGCGGCGAGCAGGGGGTGGCTGGGCGCCGTGGGGGCCGCCAGGAAGGGGGGGGGGGGGGGGGGGGAATCCAGCGGGATGCGGCGGATCCACGGGGATGGGAGGCTTCGGCGCCGATGGCGCCAGCGCCACTGGCCAGGCTGGATACGGCGTTGGCTACGCCGTTGGCTAGGCAGGCGGACTGGCCATTAAAGTGAGGAACCGCGCCGCCCTCCGCCCCCCGCCGCACCCTTAGTCCGCCGCGGCCCTGCCCTGCCCTGCCCTGCCATGCCCTGCCATACCGGTCGATCCCCATTCCGTCACAGCCCCTCCTCCATCTCCACACACATCCCTTGGGGTTCCAGCCAGCCCGCGGGGCGGGGCGGGGCGCGGCGCGGCGGGGCGGGGCGGGGCGCGGCGCGGCGCGGCGCGGCGGGGCGCGGCGGGGCGCGGCGCGGCAGACCCCGAGGGGCTCGCCGGTGGTGGTGCACGGGCCGACAGACTACACGGCCCCTTATCCCATTGCGACACGCATTTTCAATTCCCTTATAGAAAGGAAGGAAAAAACAAATTCGACCCGCGCGTTGACGACATGGGCCCTTCGCGCGTCTCAAATGCCGGAGTTTGTGGAATATCCCCTTTTTTCGGCAGCGGGGGAGGGGAGGGAACCCTTTTGCGATAGCGCCGGGTAGGTCGAGCCCGGGGCGTGGGGCGTTGACCCGCGGTCTTGCCGGCCCGCGTGCTGCCTTCGCGTCTCGGGTTGTCCCCCAAAGGGGTGGATCCACGCTGCGGTCACAGGCCCAGCCCGCGGCCTACCCCTGCTGTGTCTCTGTCTCTCTCGCACTCTTGCAGCACGTCGTAAGAGCGCGAGAGAGACAGCAGGTTACACCGAAGCCGTTTGCAGTCGGCCCGGCCTGGCCTGGCCTGGCCACTCCAGTGTCGTGTAGCACCGAAATCAAACTGAACCGCAGCCGGACCGCTTGATCGGGGCGGGGCAGGGTGGGGTGGGGGCAGGGCGGCGCACCTTGCATTAACAAGCCTATTCATCAGCCCTTCCCCTCTCCCCTCGCAGGAAAGGTCATTGCTGTGTAACGGCGTAACCGAGCCCGGTGCTTGGCGTCCTAGACGCAAGGACTTGCCAAATGGCGTCCACACGGCGGGGAAGGGGTCCGGCTGGGTGTAGGCGACCGGTGCCGTGGGCCGGGCCGGGGTCTGACTCGGCACACCAGACTGGGCGCTGTTTGCTTTGGCCAGGGCAGGACTGCGGACTCGGGAATTGACTTTGGTCCTTTGTTTTGTGCCCTCCAGGTTGGTTTGCCGCGACTGGCCGCGGTTCCCTCTGCGTTGGCCTGACCCGACTCGGACGATGATGGCCTTGGGTAATGGCCGGGTGAATGGTGCTTTGGAACTCTAGACGGCTCGTCGGGGACGTCCGTCGGGGACGTCCGTCGGGGACGTCGCGACGCGTCACATGGAAATGAACGGACGAGCGCTCGGCGTCGCGGGCGGGGGTGGTTGTGAGCGGGGCGGGGCGGGGCGGGGCGGGGCGGGGCCGCGGTCGCAGTGTGGTGGTCTCTGGCGAGGCCGAGTCCATTATGCTGCCGCAGGGCCTGCGCTGCCTGCTCGGACTCGACCAGCTCGGACTGCCCGGGGGCGGATTTCAGCCCGGGAGTGGGAGAGCGCGACGCCAGCGGCGGGACCGGCCTGCGCTGCGGCGCTGCGCGGGGGGTGCTTTACGAGGCCCGCGACGCTCCACCGCCCCCGCCGCCCCCGCCGCGCCACGGCCCTATAAAAATGGACTATAACGACCCCGGAGCGAGCGGCGCCGCGTCGCACTGCCACAATCACGGGGGACAGGGGACTGTAATGTACCCTGCAATTAGTTTAGTTTGCCGCTTGGCCGCCAGGAGCGCTTCATAATCACTGGTGATGCCCCCGGCCAGCCAGCCAGCCAGCCAGCCAGCCAGCCAGCCAGCCAGCCAGCCAGCCAGCCAGCCAGCCACCCCCCACCCTACAGAGGCACTGGATTCTCCCTACCCGCAGGGTACTGTACGCATTGCTCTGGCTGAAGTGGCTGGTTATCTAGCCAAGGGTGAGGCTCTTTGGTTCCCGAGCATAAGCAGCGCAGCATCTCCATAATAGTGGCGAGTGATGGGCCGAAGGCGTGGTGCGTGGCGGCTTCGTTTCCGCTTTGACTTCAGGCCGTGGATAAACCTGCTCTGCTGCGCTCACAGTGCACTCTCGCACTGGGCACTGCGGAGCAGGCATCCCCGGGGTGTTTGGGGGCTCGCGCGGGGGATTTAGAGAGGGATCTCTGGGCTGGCCTGTGCCCTCGGCTTCGTCCGCGACGCCCCGACCGACGCCTTGATGAAGTGCAGGCAGCAGCTCGGCACCTTGTTTTCCCCTTGACCGTGCCCTTGCCGCACATCGCCGAGGTGCTCCGTTCTTCACGTTGACGCGGGGTGTCAAAGAACGTCCGCGCACTACGCCGCGGGGCGGGGCTGATGCTGATAGGTCGCGCTGTTTTTGTTGCTTGACCATTATCACGTTGTTGTTGTTGTTGCTGCTGCTGCTCTTCACGGCGGGCGCGGGCTGGCTGCGGGCTGGCTGCGGGCTCGCCGCTTAGCCCCTCGGTTTGCTCTCGCTCTGCCTGGTTTACCCCGCGGATTGGCGGCTGGACGTCCACCCTCGTTGTGCCCCGCGACAGTGATCGAGTTAACGGCCCCGGCCGCGCGCAGTGCAGCGCAGTGGGCCAGGAGACCGTTGTCATGGCGGCCGAAACTCGGCGGGCATGTCTTGATCTGCAGAGTCGTTTACTAGTTCTCGAATAGAGGCTATGACTCCTGTAAGGGATTCCTCTTTAGCCAACGCTCGATTCGAGCATTGGTGAACGACGATGGAGGTCGAAACATGCCCAGAGTTTTGTCCGCCTGGCCCACTGTGCCTCGCTGCCCGCCGCACTGCCCCGCGCTGCCCCGCGCGGCCCGACCGCTAAATCCAATTTTGTACTTTATTCAACACTCACGCTCTCTCTGTCTCTCTCGGGACGGGACGGGATGGCCCGGGACGCACGCGGTGGACGAGACACACACATACACACACACACGGAGGGGCAGCGGGTTGCGGGGGGCCCAGGGCATCTGTGTGAGTGTGGGTGGGTGGGTGTGGTGCGCTGTGGGAGTGAGGGCGATGCAGCGGCGCAGCGGCGCTGGCGGATGGGTGACCGACCACCGACCGACAATGGCAATTGGAGTTTCCTGCCCTCATCTCCCTATACGGGTTTCTCTGCTCCCCCCGCCTCCCTCCCCCTTTGTCACAGATTTTTTTTCTTTTCAATTCTTCATCCTTTTTGTCCCCCTTTGCGCGCGGAGAAGCGCAGTGGGGCTGGTCGCGGTCGGTCCGTGTGTGTCGTCCCGCGCAGCCGCGGCCCGACTGGCAAAGGAGATGACATTGTGGGAGTGGCTGGAGCGCGGCGCGAGAGAGAAGGACAGATGGGGAGTGGCGCGGTACGGGGGTCGCAGGGCGGCAGGTCGACGCCGGGACGCCGGCGGCGCGAGGCGCACGTTTCAAAGTTTGCCTTGGCCCGAAGGCGATAAGATTGCTCAAGGGCGGCGCCGCCAGAAAGGGCTGCGCCGTGCCAGGCAGGCGAGGCTAAGGGCGGCGCCGTGGGGTTCCTGCGGGTCCCTGCGGGTCCCTGCCATGCCTCGCGTAGAAGGATTCCGAAGGTGCTTCTCGTCGCCCTGTCTCTCTCGCACCGGACGGGCGACTCTCCGCCAATGGGAGAGATGAGAAGGGCTTTCCAGTTGAGCCGGGCGGCGCTGGCTGTGCGCCGAGGTGCCGGCGAGGCGAGGCGAGGCCAGCAGCCCCTTCGCCGGCCAGCCCCCCCCGTTGGGAATGCGGGGCGCAGCGCTTTGCGTAATTCGCCGACGCCATGCTGCGCGGCCGAGGTGCTGTGGGAACACCGCGAGGAGCTCTTAGGGTTAGTTAGGGTGGCCGTTGTACACCAGCGGCGCCAGCGGGCTGGGCCGCAGATGGCGCCACTACGCTCCGCCCCGGCGCTCTGAGCGTGCTCGGGTGCTCGGGAATTCGGGGTAAACACCATCCTGGCGCTCGTCGTGGACCTGGCCGCGCGGCCCGCGATGCACCCCGGCCACAAGGGCGTATCTGCGCAGTTGTTGCTGTGCAGATGCGTTGTTGTCGCCCGGGTCTCGCGGTGGGTGGCGGACTGGGCGAGGCTTGATGGTGCTGCCTGTCGGCCTCGACGGCGGCGGGATGAATGTTCGCCGAGGTTCGCGGGCGATCCAGACTCGGGCACACTGTACACTCGACTGTACTTCGTGCTCCACTCGTCGGGCATTAAATTGGCGCTGTTGGCTGGCGAGCTGCACTGCATTGGGTGCCGGGTCAGGGGTGTATAGTTGGCCCAACTTGGCAGCAGACCAGACACAGCACACACACAGCCCTTCCCTGGAATGGCTCCCTGATGCGCGTTCAACCCCCCAGCACCGCGGTTGTTTATCGTGTGAATGGGGATGCCCTTGCCTCCAGGGCTCCATAAATTGATGAATTTGCAGATTTGAGCCGAGCGGACTCTGCTGTGGGAGGAGCAGGGGTGCGTGAGAGGGACAGAGACAGGAGGCTACACTGCGTGCCGTGGCCGCCCCCTGCGTGTCGGGCTGCAATATCGCCGCGGCGTGGCGTGGCGCACATGGCCTCCCTCGGCGCGGCTGGCGTCTCACTTTCATGCCCTTCCTTTCCATTACAGTCCCCAACTTTGTTGCCAATTAATTCGATGGTGTCGGTGGCGGCGCGTGACGGGCCCGGGGCCCGGGGCACAGCTTGCGGCCTGCTCGCCCCCCGCAGGAGTTGTATTGCTGTTGTTGGGCGTAGTGTGTGTAGCCTGTCCAGAGGGGGGATCGAATCTCCCGGACCGCCGCGCCTCTCGGAAATCTTTTTTCGAGTCGGCGCCGGCAACGCCAGCCGGGGGAGGCAATGGACGACCACCTCACAGTGGACTGCCCCTCTTGCAGGCCGTTCGAACGGCAGTGCCTGGCCGGTGCGCTGCCGGGCGGGAGTCGCGTGCTTCTCGCGTTACACTGCGCCGCGGTCTTCCAGCTCGCCGCGCTGCGTCGGTGCCAATGCGCGGCCGGACTCGCCCTGCGCTGCCGGTGGGGTCGTGCCCCGCCCTCAGCCAGGTGGAAAGTCGCGGGGAATGAAATGTTGCATAATTGACTCGGCGGTCCTGCCAAGAAATACCCCCGCGCCGTATCGCCTTACCGCGCGAACAGGGTGAAGCGGGGGTGGGGGTGGCTGGCCGGTGGCTGGCCCGCAGATGCAGACATGTTTTATCAAGAGGACCCCCCTCCCTGCACTTACCCTTTCATCTCGTCTTCCCCCCGTGGATGCAGGCCTGGCTGAGGGCCTGGCAGGCGTCGGGGCCCCTGAGCACCCCAACGTGAGCCCCGCCGCGCCGCGCCCAGCTCCAGCTCCAGCTCCAGCTCCAGCTCCAGCTCCAGCTCCAGCTCCAGCCCCAGCCCCAGCTCCAGCTCCAGCTCCAGCTCCAGCCCCTGCTCCAGCCCCAGCCCCAGCCCCAGCCCCAGCCCCAGCTCCAGCTCCAGCTCCAGCCCCAGCCACACGGCCACTCGGCGGCCAACGGGGCAGAAGAGTATCCTCTTGTACACGAGCGGCTGGATGGCTCGGCCGGTGTGTTTGTGCCTTGATTGGAAGGGGGTGGGGGGTAGTTTGCAGAGCGCTGGCCGACCAAAGCTGCTTGCAAAGCCCCGTCAGACACGACGAGGCACTTTAGGTGAGCCCGACATGAGCGGAGTGCGTAGTGGGCCAGAAGACCGGTGCAGGCGGTCGAAGCTCTGTTTCGGCAGCGGCCACGCCGGTCTTCCGGCCCACGGTGCTGCAGCAGCCCTGCTGCGGAGGGCGGCAACGCTGCAGCCGCGCAGACTTGGGCCGCGCGCGCCGGCGGGCCCTACCCGGGCAGCGCCAGAAAATCGATGCCGCCGCCAAGGGTAAGGGCACGGCGGCACGGCGGCGTCCTCCCGCCCGCCCTCCCCGCCCGCCGCGCACCGCGAAACCACCCCCGCAGCGGCGCAGCGGCGCACCCCCGCGCCGAGCCGGAGTGCGGATCGTGGGGCCAACGCGCGGCACCGGTCCGGTGGCTGTGAGTGTCAGAGCACCTGAGATTGACAGTGTAACGCCGCCGGATCTGACCCCAACGACGGACAGCCTGTCTGCGGCGTGCTCCGCGGCTCCGGCGTTTCCGGGTGCCCTGCCACGCCCCGGAGCGCCGCCGCGCCGCCGCGCCGCCGCGGCCCCGGAGGCGGAGGGAGGAACAGGAATGCCATGAATGGCAATCGGCGGGGCGCGGGAGGGGCGGCGGGCGGCGGGCGGCGGGGCGGCGGCGGCTCCGGAAGCTCCCCCCCGTCGCGCCGTTCTCTCTCGCTCTCTGTGCCGCGAGAGTGAGAGGGGCGGCGGCGAGACGGACTGCTGGATTCCAGGCACTAGTGCAGCGGGGGGGCGGCGGGCTGACTCATGGCACACGCACAGCGCGCCTATCCTTTCATCCGCAGTAAAAACGCGCCGTTTTCGCGGCAGTAAAGCGGCAGGCTGGACGCCGCGCCGCGCCGCGTGGGAGTACCGGGTGTAAAGTCTAACGCGCAACAGAGGAGCGGGTTGCCTATGCTCGACTCTGCGGGCGCACCGGAATGGAGCGGTGCTGCTGGGCGCGGAGATCGCGCCCTGGCGCCGCGGTTTGCGCGTTTTTGATCGACATTCCGGCTTCGCGACACAGCCACGTTAGGACCTAACGAAGTCGCGAGGCCGCGAAACCGCGAAACCGCGGATCCGCACTTCGCGATTCCGCGACATCGCGGAGGCTCAGGACTGTAGGACTTTAAGGACTCACGGGCCCACGGGCCCGCGAGACCGCGATGTCCTGCGGTCCGGAGCCTCCCACGATGTCGCGGAATCGCGAAGTCCTGGAACCGCGGTTTCGCGGTTTCGCGGCCTCGCGCTCGCGGCCTCGTGACTTCGTTAGGTCCTGACGTGGCTGTGTCGCGAAGCCGGAATGTCGATCAAAACGCGCAAACCGCGGCGCCAGGGCGCGATCTCCGCGCCCAGCAGCACCGCTCCATTCCGGTGCGCCCGCAGAGTCGAGCATAGGCAACCCGCTCCTCTGTTGCGCGTTAGACTTTACACCCGGTACAAGACAGGAAAGGGGCAAATTAGGGGGTGTGTGGCCGGGCTGCGTCATACAGTGCACGCGCGCAGTTGGCCGTGCTGGGCCCATTCGCTCGGAAGGGCACCGGCGGGGTGATACTTGAGGGGGCGTTTTTCGCGGAACATGGAAGGGGTAGGCAGTCACGCTACGCCGCTCTGCGCCACGCCACGCCTTGTTTCTCCGTCTGTAACTGCGAGGGGTGCGGCACGGCGGACACCTCATGCTCGCCCCGAGCCGAGTCACGCGGGGGGTGGCGCGACCTGCCACGAGGGAGGTGCTTTCCCAGCGAAGCTCGCAGCGAAGCGGGCCAGAAGACCGCAGTGACTCTGGGGAACGCAACGTGTGTTCCGAGTGTTGCGGCACACCGGTCTCCTGGCCCACTGCGCGGCGGGCGGAATGGACGCGACGACTCGGATGACGTTCGCGTGACGCATTTTTATGAGGCATAGCAAGGCAAGCAAGGCGGGCTACTGTACCGTTGCGGTACTCGTGTCGGATCTGCGGCGCGCGGCCGTGCCCCGTGCTGCTCCATAGCCGGGAAGTGGTGAACGACCCCCCTGCATAAATGATGGCGGTGCCGTGGAGCAGCACTGTGCGGGCAGGGTGGATCCTACTCTAGTGGTGGACACGTCGTGGAGCATGGCGTGACACGTGGAGTTATAGCGGCCGTGGAGATGCTGCTCGTCTCGCCCGAGTCGATATCGTCGTCAGGCAAGATCCCTGGCCCCCCTCCGAGGGAAGCGCAGCGCAGCGCCCCCCGAGTCCGCTTGTCGAGGTCAGGTGGTGGGGGTGGGGGGCGTGGGGGCGTGGGGGCGTGGGGGAGGGCTCCCTGATCGACCCAGAGGGGGGCGGAAGCCCCCTCTCCGCGGCCCCCCCGCGGCCCCCCCTGCGGCCCCCCCGCCCCCGCTCAGCTGACGCGCCTCTGCACTCAGCTGAGCGCCCCATCTCTCTGAGGCAGGGGGAGGGGAGGGGGGCTTCCCCCGGATCCCCATACCCTTTGACTGTACATTTGCCGGGAGCAGGGGAAGGATACTGGGTCCCCACTGTCCCCGGGGGCACTGCCATTTTATGGCCTGTGTGTGCGTGTGTGTGTGTGTGCTCGGCGTGGCGTGGGTGACGCTACCCGTATTGGGGGGATGGCAGGCTGCCACAAGGTCGGCTGGCTCCATGGAGTACCTCCTGCTAGCAGGCCGGCCTGGGCGTGGCGTGGCGTGGCGTGGCGTGGCGTGGCGGGGGTTTCTGTCTTGCAACATGAGCCAGTTGGGTCGTTGCCGTTTTGCTGTTTTGCTCATGCTCCGCTCTCTCCCCTTGCAGTTCTCCATCCGCCTGTCGTCGAGCTCGTACGCCAACTCGACGCTCATGCTGCGGCCCGTGACCGTCTTCGCGCCCATCAACATGGCCTTCCAGCAGTTCCCCCGCAGCGACAAGGATGAGAGCCTGGTGCTCTACCACATCAGTAAGCCCTCCTCTCTCAGCTAGCACGCCGCACCGTGCTGACGTTGCCATACTAACGGATTTCGCTCCCGCCCACAGCCAACCAGCCCATGAAGCTGGAGTCCCTGACGCAGCCCATCGTGTACTCGCAGATGGAGGGCAGCCCTCCGCTGTGGATCACGCACCGCCGGGACATGATGAACAACGAGGACGTGTTCGTGAACAACGCCAAGATCGACAAGAAGGACTCGGACTACAGCGGCAGGAACAGCAAGGGACAAGTGCAGGTGAGTGGGTATGGGTGCTGCCGACGACGGCAGGCAGAGTCCTCGAGCCTCGCCTCGCCTCGACCCGACGGCGGGGCACTCGGGGCAGGGGCACGAGGTATCGACCTATCGACCTGTCTGCCAGCTGATTCCGAACGGCTTTCTCTGCGTCGCGGCGGTCTCTCTCGCACTCCTGGGCCGATCGACGGACAGAAAGACAGACTCATTAGGCGGTCCCTCGGACGAGGAGCATGAACGAGGGCCTTTGTAGGGCTCGGAAAAAAACGCAAGGCGAAAGGGCAAAGCTCTGTACGCTGACTAGACTAGACTCTAGATTTGACTAGGCTCTGGACTACTCTCGACTAGACCCAGCCAACCGCCGCCGTGGCGCTGGCCGTCCGCTCTGCAGCGGCGCGCACCGTGGTGCCTATCCTCGCTTTCACAGGCGCCCCGGTAGAGTCCCGCCTCGCGGCGGAGGGTTCTCCACGCCGCGCTAAATTATTCATCAAAGTTTTACGTTTTACTGTCCTTGTTTTATAAAAACGCCCTAACAACTGGTATGTGGTGGTGGCGCAGGTGCTGCACAAGATCGACGAGGTGCTGCAGCCGGTGCGCCTCAAGCCGGGCGCCACCGCCGACAACCTGTACAACCCCAACGCCATGCAGCTCATCAGTCAGAGCGGCGACTTCGACCTGGACACGCACACCATCCGCAGCTTCGCCGAGGCCGTCTCCCGCCGCAAGGTGGACATCTTCAACAAGGAGGGCCGCTTCACGTTCTTCGTGCCTGTCGACTCTTCGTACAAGGTGAGGGAGAGGCCATGCGCCATGCATGACCTGAGACTGGCGTGTCACGCGAGAACCCTGCTATGCGACAAACCTACAGTTGTTGACACATAGTGGGGTTTTCGCATTTTCCCTAACGCCGCAACTAGCGACACCATCAATGTCAACTGTAACCGAACGGTTCTTTGAATTTGCCGCAGCACTTCGAGGCCGTGGATAAGACCGTGATCGAGGGCCACGTCATCCCCTCACACGTGCTCTTCACGGCCCCCACCCCGAACGAGAAGCCCTACGCCACCGCCTCGTTCAACGAGCAAATGCAGGTCACCATCTCCTTCACCACTGACCACAAGAAACGCAAAAGTGAGTTGGAGGAAAAAGTTGCGTCAAGACTTTATTTATTTAAATGTTTCTACATGCTGACGGTCAGAATTGTTGCCTTTTCTGCCATTGTTTTAGCCATTGTGAAGAGTAACACGGTGATCGGGGATGAAAAGCACCCCTCTGGCGTCGTCATGGCTGAGGTGATCAAGGCCAACATCCCGGTCCGCAACGGCGTGGTGCACCTGATCGACCGCCCGCTCATGGTCATCGACGCCACAGTGCAGGAGTTCGTCGAGGTCCGCTTGACATTTTATGCTCTTGTTTCATTGAGCCATGTTTTGACTGTCAATAACCTTTGTTAATCTTTCTTTTGTTTGTTTTTTGTTTCATTTTTTTATTCTTTCTGCTGCTTTTGCGAATTCTGTGGATCCCTATAATTGGAACCTATCAATTCCCCTCTGAATTGCAGTCATTCAAGGTAAGCAACTCAAAGCTGATATTTTTAGGGCCATGGTTATTTTGTTGTTTTTTTTTTTTGAATATTTTTTTTTTGTCTTCCCTATGCGATTTCCTGCAGTCGTGGTTGGCATTGGTCTGTCTTGTAGTTAGATTGGGCTCTATCGTCTTTTTCTAAAATATGTCAATGGATTTCACTAGTGGTTCTTTGGATAACTTTACTGCATTTAATTGTGAATCACTGTGAACTCTCTTGACGGTCCTGCATTTTCTAAAATACATTCTATGCTTTCTGGTTTGGTGGTGGAATTCTAGGTTGGTTCAATTTTATTTTATTTTTTTTGTCTTCCAATTGAAGCTTAACAACAGTGAGCAGCAAGGAGGGTGGGCATCCTTAGATTTTGCTCCTTTTGTAAAATTGGTGTTGGCCTTCCAATTCAGTCTTTAAGCCTCTTTTTCAATTAATCTCCCATAATGCAACATGAATATAAACTGTTCTCTTTGCTTTGCATGTTGTCCTTGTGTGAATATTATTAACGTCTGGCTGTACTCCCAACTGCTGCGTGTTGCAGGAGTTCGTAAGTACAGCAACCATAATATATTGTCATTTCCAACCTAGTGCTGCTGTATTCCATTGCTCAAAATTTGTCCTTGAAATCACTTTTTTTTCCACGCCAGCTTTTTAGCATTTTCCCTCCACCTTCACCCCATGTGCCTCCACTTCTGTCATGAGCATGTCTTTTCCATCCCAAGTGCCTATTTTTTAAAAGTTTTGTTTTTTAGTTTAGTGGAGAGCTGTACACTTTAATTGCTGCAATCTTCATCAAATGGTTTTGTTTTGTTTTAGTTCTAAGGAAAAGGAATTGTGTGTTAAACACATAGAGTGGGTGTTAAGCTATTGTGTGTGCAATATGCACGTCAGGGTTGAAAACATTGGTTTTGTTTTTATGCAGAAGTGCTTACACACCAATGAAGTCACCCATACAATGCAGCCACTCAAATGTGAAATGAATTGGGCTGAACTGTTGACCACAATCCACAATTCATCCTCATTTTGCTTTTTATATTTGTTTATCACATGGTGCATTTTCACCTGAAGGTTTTTAGTTTGATAGAAAATTCTTGACCAGACTCTATTCTGATCAAATCATCATTATTGTCAAAAGATATGCCTTAAAGAAGGAGTTGCTCTTGTAACACCAGTGATTACTTTTCCAGGATCGAGAGGATGGCCCGCTGTATGAATTCCAAAAGGTGCTGACCAACACTGTCGACTCTGGCTTCCTGCGTAGCCTGGGGGAGATGAAGAACTTCACTCTGTTCGCTCCCTCCAATGAGGCCTGGAAGAACCCAGCCGCACTGGCCGCTCTCAATAACCGCACACTTCTGAACGAGGTGATCCGGCTGCACCTCGTGAACCAGCGGCTCCCGCTGGAGCACATCAAGCTCAAGACGCACAGCCTGCACCACCAGGTACGCCACCACCAGCAGGGCCACCGACACCACCCCCACCAGGTAAGCAAAGCCTAACTCTCGTCTAGCTCTAGTCTCCAGCCACTCATTCAGATCAGTTTGTCAAGGAGGACTTCCTTTTAAAAATCCAATGCAAAATGCTGTTTAGGGCTGAAATTTTTAATCAGATCTTGTATTTTAATTTAATTGAAATGAAGACGTTCTAATTTTATAGGGGAATAAAGGTATTTAATGAAAATGTTTTTACCTATTGGTTGACTTCTATGCCCAGAAAAGAAGGATTTCCTAATGTTAACTTTTGAATTATTTATTTACTTAAATATTGCTCTGTTTTGAAAGCACTCAGCCCAAGCTGGTGTCACTTAAAAGGGGTCAAGAAAACCCCTCAATTCTAAAGATACGTTATTGACGTCAGGAACCTGGTAAAGTAACAATCAACAGTAGCTGTATATCCACCAATTGCAAACTGCTAGGTGACCTTTGCACCCCCCTTTTGATTGCACAGGTGTAAGCTTGCTTTTTGGCACTTCAGGAAGCCATGATGTCATATTAATCAATGTAGTGTGAGCCAATTTTGGCTTGTGTCCCTGTGTCCAATGACAAATAGAGTAAAATTACAAAATAAATATTAAATTGTCTGATGTCTTGCACTGATTGTTCTTTTTTATTAATCAAATGGTGGAATTTAAGTTACTAGTTAATTTTAGTATTTAAATCTTAGATTGTTGCTTTTTTAACTGTTCTAAAATATTTGAAAGAGAGTATGTGTATTGAGTACTATTTGTGGTGTTGTGTGACTGGGCATTGTTGTCATCCAAAGCGTCTCTAGCTCTTCTAATTTACCGATTATGAAAACCGAAGTCTTCGTTGTTGCCTTATGGTTATTGTCATGAGCTCATGATTGCCAGAGCATTATTTCAAAAATGAAATGAAAGAATGATCATGTCCTGTTGTGCTGTTTTATGTCAGGGGATTTAATAAGCACTTGTAACAGTCATTCTTCTGTTCATGAAATTTGTAGAGAACAGTGCACTCTGACTCAAACGTAGTATGCTGGGTTCCCTACTTGTGTAATTTGTTAATTTTACATTTTTAAAAAAATTGAAAGAAAATCACCTAGACTTTCAGTGTCTTGGCCCTGTCCTCCCCCATCACATGTGACCTGTAAATTCCTCTCAATCGACAATTTATTTGGCCACATTTTCCCCCAGATAATGAAATTAATCTCACAGATAATGTGTCATGAAAGAGAATTATTGGTCAACATAGTATTTTTGTAGCATAGGGCACTCCAATAGTTATCTCAAACTGTTTATAAAATAGTGCCACTAAAAATAGAGGAGTAGGCTATAGATGTAGCGAATCTGCTCCAACGGTGATGTTTTTACATTTTTTGCATAACCAGAGAACTATGATGTTGGCATAAATTATACTTGGGCTAGTTTAACCTATTTAGTGTGTTGGTACGTGAGCTCCATCGACGGAAAGAATTCATGGTATGTGAAAGAGTGTTTGTTATTTATCATTTAAAGGTCAGAAACAATCTTCCATGCGGGAAACTATGAGAATATTTATGCACCTGTATGTTTATGTCGGTTCATGGTTTAAGATAAGAAATTCTCACATATTTTTCACAGGGCTGTACAAATTTGATTCAATCTTTTAAATTGTATTCTCTGTTTTCTTGTTTAGCTCTTCCAGGTGAAATCTATGTCAGAGCCAAAGAACCTGTACTTTAATGTTATGGTATCTGGAAGCAACCACACTCTGACTGTGGAGGGAGGTGGTGTAAACGCCACCGTCATCCAGCCTGATATTGCTGCCACCAACGGTATCATCCATATTATTGACAGAGTTCTTGGAATTGCTAGCCACACTGTTAAGGAGAAGTTGGCTACAGACCCCTCAATGCTGTAAGTATCTGTTGTTTCTGGTTCAAGGAATCGAATATTCAAAAATGCATGAGTTCATATGATTGTTTTCTTTCAGGAAAACTTACCACTTGGGACAGGAAGAATTCAATGAGCGTTTGAAGGACAACAATACTCGCTTCACCTACTTTGTACCTCGTGATGTGGCTTGGCATGCTGCTGAAATTAAATATCCATCTGCTATTAAGAAGCTTTTCATGCCCAGGTTCAAATATCATGTAAGTTAAACTGTCACCTTATTTTGGGTAGGCAGATTAAAAAAAATAAATTCTGCACTTTTGTGATCTCTGTGATTTCCCCCAGGCTCACCAGATTTTAGAGCGCCATCTCGTGATTGCTTCAACTGCTTACACCATGATGGATATCAAGAGGATGACTCACAGTGGTCCTGTTACCCTTCACACAGCTCGAGATAAACTTGAACTTCAACTGCAAGAGAAGGCTAATGGTAAGAGTAACCTTTTCCATACAGATGCAAGTGGCGAATGCTTTTTAAGCATGAACCTATTTCTTTCACAAAAAGGGCCTAAAACAAATTCTTAGTCATTCTTCTTAAGTGCTCAGTTCTTTGCATGCCTTGCCTGACTTCCCCATGATTTTGTTCCATTTTTTAATTATAAGCAACAAAACAAATTTTTTATATTACCGTTTCACTGAGCTAGTTCTTTTTTCCCTCCATTTTTCATACAATTATTATTTTACTTTATTATTGGTTAAAAGTAAAGGTCTCTGTTCTGAATATAGGTGCCACAAATGGGACCGGTGAGTATTAACTGGTTCTCATTGTCATCCCACCTCTAGCTGCTTCATGTGTACTTGTCATCCACTTTTACTGTCCAAAATATTGTGGTAAATGTGCTAGGCAATTGCCTTTTTCATTTGCAAAGAATCAGAAAACCTTTTTGTGTGGCACTTTTGTCCAATTGAAATATTTCTCAGCCTAACTTCAAATTAGGAAAGAAGCACCTCCGCAAATGGTAACTTTGTTTTCACGTTGCAATGCATCCGAGGCACAAAATCATCCTCATCATACATTGAGAACTTGTTCCCACAATCTCTAGGATTCTCTTCTTTTATTTATTTTGTTTTGCTTTATCTTTTTTCTTTTTAAAATTAATGTTTTGTACTTTTCACTTCCCCCTTGTTCCCCTTTTTAAGTATCTTAATACTGTTATGTACGTCAGCACTAATGGCACTTTTTTCTGTACCTGCTTTCATAGCAGGGTTTGGAGAAAGTATGTTTGTACTGAATATTCTTTGTCCTTCTGTTTTAGGCTATTACCTTAAGTGGCAAAATGAAGAAATCCTTGTTCACCGTGCTGATGTGGAGTGCACCAACGGCATCATTCATGTCTTGGATGGTGTCTTCTTGAAAGAAAGCGACATTCGAGTCACTGCTGGTGTATCTGGAGTTATGATCTCTTCAAGCTTGCAACTGTTTGTAACCATTCTGGCACCTTTCCTCTTTAAATGGCTTCTGGGCTAGGATAATTAAGGGATTCCTACAGACTGAGCTAACTAGTCAAACGTCCCCTTCATTAATCAATGGGAAGTACCGTAAAAAAGTAAGTTTTATAAAACCTCCAACCCTCTATGACTATGCAGCAAGAATGCTGTTGATTACATTTAATTTGCTAACGAATCGTTGGACAAAAGTTTCTTTTCTTTTTATCCCTCCTTTTGGGTCTTAAAAGCAAGGGCATTAGATTTATTGTCTTTTCTTTCCTTCTGTGAGATTTCTTTTGCGATTTTGTTAGTCTTATTTTTACCTATAGCCTCTGAGTTGGAAGGCTGCTCTTTGGGTCAATCGTTCATTGTAAAATTAAACAAAAAGATTCTCAAGGTCTGGGGCATAATTAAGGTCCTTGCAAAGGGGTGGGGGTGGGGAATGTTTGCAGTTTAGTGTGTATTCCTGGAGTTTTGCATGGAGAGTTGCATACTTTTAGGAGCCTTTTCAAAGTCAAAAAAGAGGGGGAAAAAGCAACCCCCACACCCCCACCCTAATTACGCCCCTGGTTAATGTACATCAAACAATCAGTTATGTGATGGCACTCAGTGTCGCTAAGGAAAATAACCTTTTCAAAAAGAAGCAAACTTTGTGTTTGTTTATGTGCATTTTTATTTTGTTCCCATAGAAATTTTAAAATGTGCATACACCTTGCACTACCTCAACTTTACTATTTTTTAAATGTTAATATGCCTTGATGGAGTTTTAAAAGGGATGAAGATCTATCAATTAAGAGGACCACTGTCTCAAGAGGACAGATTAATTGGAGAACATGCATGCATCATGGACAGGGCATGTGATAACAACTTCACTGCTGCAATGCAGACAATAATCATGAAAATATGTCTAAACAATACTGGCTCACATGTGTGGTTTCTAGAGAAGAAAAAAATTCACTCTCATAAATAAGAGACTTTTAATTTGAAAATTTAGATTTTTTTTTTCTTTTCTGTTTTGCTCTCTTTTGAAAGTTCTTCTTTGGTTAGCCTTTAATTTGGCTTTGCCAATGATTGTTTTCTCAAACTGCCATTCTTGACGTGTTCAAAGTAAAATTTCAAGAAAGATGTACAATGCTTGAAAAAAAAATGGCTTTTAAATGAGTGTGGAAAAAAAGGCTTTGAAATGAGTGTGAGATAGTTCTAAACAGTCTTTGGAAAATTTTAATTTAGGTCTGGATGTGTTAGTGCATCTTTTAGGGCTGTCGTAATATGTAAGTAGCGAGCAACAGTAATTTCAGCAATTGTAGTGACTACACTCCCCTTCTCTCTTACGAGAATCTGGATGACTTGTTTCACTTCAGTTTGCTGCTTATTTAAGTGCTTGAAATGTGATCAATCACGGCCAAGTTTCCAATTTTTGGCCATTGTTCTTAAAAGGATCGCTTGGACTGATGTGTCATATACCCCTAAGGCTGCAGCTGAGCCAATTTAGTTTCGGCCATGATGGGTCACCAAAGACATCCATGGATATGCCTGTTGTCATCCATGGAACAATTTAATGCCTTTTTATACATAATGTATATTTATTTACCATGCATTTTTTAGCTTTACATCAGCATATTTTTAAGGGAGTAAAACAAGATGTATCATAAAGATACATACTGTCCGGTTCAACCACCAACTACCTTGTTTAGTGTAATGTATGAAAACTGCAAATGCATAAGTCAAATTATGCTGGCACATTGTTAATCGTAGGTGTGTAATGTACATAACATGTTTGTAAATGACTCAGTACACTGACACTGCTGTATGTATTTACTGTATGTGAGGAGCCTGATACTGGAATGTGAGTATCATATGTATGTTAGTAAGAATGTTTGTAACTGAACTTTTTTTAAAGTGAATGTGTGAATCTTCACAACATGGGTGGGAAAGGAGGTTTGGGGGATTGTGAAGGACTCAAGGGTGCATGTGGATCAATTGGTTGAGTCTCAATCTTTACCATAGACTTAATGTAGGAAATTTGTTTGTGCTGTGCATACATACCTTGCTTTGAAGAACTTGCTGGTCGGAGCCATTTTTGTAGTCTAAACATGATACGGTGTATCAGTTATTCTGGCCACATTTTCTCTTGAGACTAGATATTTACATTTTGATCGTGTATTCCCAGTGAAAACTTTTCAGTGTATTTTAAAGTGCAGATAGCTACCCTTTTAAATTGCTTCTTTTGAAAGATTGTCAGTCAAGTTATTTAATGTCAATGTCTGAATAATATTATCTTTTTGTTTCTTTCCTTGAATATTTATTCATTTATTGTGGCAAAATAGTGCCTGTTCGTGATATAATCCAGTGTTATGTTTCCATAACAAGACAGTGTCTGGTTTAAAGTGGAGTTTGGCTTGAATACCACGAGATATTACTTTTTAGATAGACTTTTATAAGCTAGTTTAATTCAATTTTTGTAGCATGGGTTTTGTGCTTCTTGGCTGCAAGGGTACTTGGAATTCAATGTCTGTCAAACATATTGATCTAATGTTCATATATTTTGCATCAAACTTTGTGTATTATCAAAGAACGGAAGTTGTTAATTGCCTCCTAATTCAGATTGACAATTGAGGTGACATTTACATTTTACTCATTTATGTGAGTGAATAGTTGATGCAAAGTAAACTGCGGAATCGGTCCTTTTTTGGAAGTTTTACATTGTCGAGATTCACTAACTAGTTTATCATCAATTAACAACTGCCAAACAGCTTATTTTTTATATCTGATTGGATAAAAAGATATAGGGAATGTAAAACTTCTGTCTATCAAAGTCTTAATCATGGTGCCCTTTTGTTTATATATGTTAATCATCCCTAAAGTAAGTCAAAAACCATGTCTACTACCATTAATGAAAATTAAAATGAAAAAAGAAAAGAAAAAAAAAGCCTTGAGGAAGAAACAAATGAACACAGAGAGCTTTGTAGGCAATGTGCTGATTTCAGAAGTTGGGAATGTACCTATCTGAAAGTAGCTGATTATTCCTAGCAGACTCAAGAAAATGCAGAGTCCAAGGATACTGCAAGTAGACGATAGTAGGTACTGCTGAATCCTGAATCTCATCACTGTTAAGAAAGAATTGACATTAGGACAGTTGAAAATTAATGTATCTTACATCACCTCACAATTACGGGGCAGAATTTATGTGACAAGTCCCCTGCAATAAATGCTTTACATTCCAGTTTTGGATCTCGTACCTTATACCTTGTATTCGTCCACACATTTGACAAAAGCAAGAGTTAACATGACAGACCTCACGGCATAGTCTCATTCACCAACAAGGACTGGGAAACACATACCTGTTGCCCAAACCCCTCAACCAGTTTCTATTTGCAGTGATTATTTATAAAAGAATTATTTTTTATTTTTTTTTTCAACTACATTTTTTGAAGAAAATCTTGTGTCCATTTTGAGAGAGTACTTAATCTACAGAAAAATAAAGCTGTCAAATGTCCTAGCTCGTCTCAGTACACAGCAGTTTTTTTCTTGAATTCTCTTGCCTAAATTACCTATCAAGTTAAAGCTGAAGAAAAAAACCATGATGTCAGTAAACAATGTATGACACTTAGCATAGGATAATCACACTAAAGATACAAAAAGGGATCCGTGTGGAGGGATTAGGGAACAAATGACAGGTGTCAGAAACCCTCTAACAGTTTTTTGGGCGAGCCATAAGATCAGAACAGAACACAAGCATATCCTACAACCGCCTTCATACCTGGGTGGTGCACGTTGGATGGACGATAAGTTGCCTACCTCTAGGGCGCTTGTCCAAAATCTCCATTTTTGACAAATGGAGCCTAAATGACCAAATGGCTTTTGCTTTCTCAGGGGCATTACTGGACACTGGACTACCCCCCATACAAGTTCTAAGGTCCTTTTGGCCATTTACAGGGTCTTTTAGGAGAAAATAGTGATTTGGAAACAGCGCACCGGATTCCGGCGAATGTTGGACATTCGCCGGCGAAAGTCGCCATTCGCCGCTTTACACCGGCGAATGTCAGTTTGTTTATTTCACTTCGGTCTTTCGCCGATTTTAGGCGGTGAAAGTCAGAACACAAATTTTTAATCGAGCGGGCGGCGGGAATGACGAAAAGTAAATATGTCGCACCTCGCGCCCGAGAGTAGGCAACACTCCACACGCGGCGCACGTGTCCTGGGGGAGGGGGGGAAGGATTCGTCAGAAAAAAGGATGACGCTGCATAAGGCATGCGAACGTCACTGCCATTGGAAAGAGTAGGTTTGGAACGGAAAGTATGAAACGAAAATTTCGTCCGTTTTGCTCTAAATCACCTCCTTCATGGTGAAATGACGCTTTGAAAGTCAAAAGTTGGGTTAGGGTTGGCCAAAGTGCCAAAAAGCGCGGCCGGGCGGTATTGGGCTGCGTTCGCTGCGGCCCGCGGCACGTCCGAAATTCTTTAACCAATCAGAAGTCACCAAACACGAAAATCCGAAGTGCCCAAAGTCGCGCTAGAGTCTCGGACAGCGCGGGGTAGCGAGCCGTCGCTACCCCGCGCTGTCCGAGACTCTAGCGCGACTTTGGGGGTGCATCCAGAGGTTTCCGCGTTCGTGCGTGCGTGCGCCCGATCGCTGCCCGGTCGACCGAGTCGGGGAGTGGTGGGGGGAACGGCTTGGGCTTCGGGCAGCTTCGGGTGCCTTCGGCTGGGTTCGGCTCGAAGACGCTCCGACGACACGAACACGAACCGCGAGCCGAACCCAGCCGAAGGCACCCGAAGCTGCCCGAAGACCAAGCCGTTCCCCCCACCACTCCCCGACTCGGTCGACCGGGCAGCGATCGGGCGCACGCACGCACGAACGCGGAAACCTCTAGATGCACGCGCTAGAGTCTCGGACAGCGCGGGGTAGCGACGGCTCGCTACCCCGCGCTG
Source organism: Ambrosia artemisiifolia (assembly GCA_032199755.1). Lineage (NCBI taxonomy): Eukaryota > Viridiplantae > Streptophyta > Magnoliopsida > Asterales > Asteraceae > Ambrosia > Ambrosia artemisiifolia. Next base: position 26,864 of record JAQQBG010000754.1, read on the forward strand.
TCCGAGACTCTAGCGCGACTTTGGGCACTTCGGATTTTCGTGTTTGGTGACTCCTGATTGGTTAAAGAGTTTCGGAGCGTGCCGCAGGCCGCAGCGAACGCAGCCCGATACGTCATGCCCCCACCCCAGGAGCGCCACGTGTGGCGTGTGGAGTGTTGCCTAGCTGCCGGGCGCCGGTCCGGCGAGGAGCAGGAGCAATGCACGGACGCCCTATTTTCGGCCCAAGGAGCCTATAAATGGCAAAAACAACCTGAGAACTTGTGTTGGGGGTAGTCCGCTAGTGCCCCTATCAAATTACAAGCAAATTGGAGGCCTAAAATTTTTGGCCAAAATCGTGAAAAAAGCATGATGTATATGTTACGGCGAAAGACCGGATTTCGGTGAATGTCGGACATTCGCCGGCGAAAGTCGCCATTCGCCGCTTTGCACCGGCGAATGTCAGTTTGTTTATTTCACTTCGGTCTTCCGCCGATTTGAAGACGGCGAATGTTAGATTCGCCGATTTTAGGCGGCGAAAGTCAGAACACAAATTTTTAATCGAGCGGACGGGGAATGACGAAGAGTAAAGATGTCGCACCTGGCGCCCGAGAGTAGGCAACACTCCACACGCGGCGCACGTGTCCTGGGGGAGGGGGGGGGGGAGGGGGGAAGGATTTGTCATAAAAAAAGGATGACGCTGCATAAGGCATGCAAACGTCACTGCCATTGGAAAGAGCGGGTTTGAAACGGAAAGTATGAAACGAAAATTTCGTCCGTTTTGCTCTAAATCGCCTCCTTCATGGTGAAATGACGCTTTGAAAGTCAAAAGTTGGGTTAGTGTCCGAAAAAGTGCAAAAGTGCGCGGCCGGGCGGTCCAGGGGAAGTGCGGGGGCTGGTGGGGCGCTGCCGAGAGATGGCGCCAGGGTCGCGCTGGAGTCTCGGACAGCGCGGGGTAGCGACGCCTCTGCAGCCCAAATTGCGTGAAAAACCGCGGCATTTTCTACCCGGCTAGCAGCCGACCGAGGAGGTAGACCGGTTCTTTCCTTCTATACCCCTAGTCACCGGCTATCGTCCGACGTTGTGTCTACCCCGGTCACTCATGATTGGCACCGCGGCCGTGCGCTGAGGAACGTGGGACTTTGACCTCAGTTACCATGGTTCAACTCGGGGCTAAATCTTTCAATTTTATTTTGCTTTTTTCACGATTTTGGCCAAACCTTTTAGGCCTCCGATTTGCTTGTAATTTCATAGGGGCACTCGTGGACTATCCCCCTACAAGTTCTAAAGTCGTTTTGGCCATTGGGCCGAAAATAGTGATTTTGAAACTGCGCCTAAGATGTAGGCAACTCATCGTGCAACCCACACGTGGCTTGGCGAGCGGCACCTGCATCTTTGGACACAGGTGCAGTCGAGGGGGCAGCGCGGCAGGTTTGGGTTTAGGTTTAGGCGGGACTTTCAATTAACGGCTATCACAAAATTAGCCTCTCGGCAGGGCTCGAAACAAGCGGCTTCAAGGGCTGTGCACGCTGGGTGTACGTTGGGTGCACGATAAGTTGCCTGCCTCCCAGGCGCTGTTTGCACTATTTTCTCCCAAAAGACCCTAAAAATGGCCAAACGATCGCCTCCTTCATGGTGAAACGATCGTTGATCTTGTGTTCGGTGTGCCTACGGAGTGGCCCAGAGGAGTGCCCGACATAATAAGTGGAAATTATATTAATTCAGTTCTTTTATTGACAGATTGACACAGACAACAAAAAAATAGGTAAAAGACGATAACTGCCCCAGAAGGCATCACAGTCCAACATGAAAAGTAAAATTAGTGCCTGTGCCTAGGACAGCTACAAAACAAATATTAATTAAAAAAAAAAAAAAAAAAAAAAGCAGTCTAGATATGCTTTAATTTAATATGAAATCGACCAAATAAAAGAAAGCATGGAATCCCTTGTTACACAAAAATTAAAGAACTAAACATCATATATAATAAACTGATTTTATAAAGGCTATATGAACACATACAAATATACGAATCAGCAGAATATGTTTCATACACAATACCAAAAATATATATTTATGAAAAGTTTCAAATAACACACATCATGGCCCCTATGTTTCCATTGTAATGCAATGCAAAATATTTGTTCAATTCTGATCTGAAAATGAGTAAAACTTTGGTTAATTTTATTGTTTATCAGACCATTGACCAGAAAAATTTAGGAACATCTGCTCTGTATGCAATGGAACCCACGTAAAACGTTGCATCTGAATCCCTAAAAATTGCAACAATACTTATTGGAGAAGTGTTGATGGAGAAAATATTAGCTGAATTCTCAGCAGCTATAGGTGTCATCAAGGCAACATCGAACAAATGCAATTAAAAAACAATGTCTTAATTCTACTGCAGCACATGGGTTGGTCAATAGAAAAAGGACATTCGTATGAGACTGGAGTATTGTCATTTTTCCATAAATATTTTAGATTTTACAATAGTGCTCATTGCAAAGGTTAAATAATGACAAGACTCTGGCCATGATTGCTAGTCTTAGATTCAACACAGGGAACATAAACAAGAGGAGAGGTCAAAAGCAGTCAGTATACAACAACACCCCTCACTCTAACACGATAGACCTGTTATAATACACACTAAAGTGTTGAAATCTGGTTGGAACATGAAATGCACGAAATGAGAGAAAACAGTCAATTTCTGAAGTAAGCAAACATCTCTAACCACCCAATGCTATGTACAGCAAATGATCTCTAGAATCTTAAATTATGTGGGAGAATACCAGAATTTGTGACAAAGAGGAACAGGTACAGTAACACAATTAGTACAGAACACAGTAGCACACAAGTCAACAGAGATCAAAGACAAGTCATTTCTCCATTCTTTAGTCTTAATTCGGCCAATACGCAGTATACTTCAGACATAAGAGAATGTCAATTGTTAGCAAAATATCTATGGAATTTGACAATTCCTATCTTAATTTAAGAAACAAGTAAGATAAAATAGTTTTTATCTTTGTCTCAAATAGTACTGTCTCAAAACGACCATTACCAGTCTCAGGCCTTAAGTACATTGCTTAACAGCATTCATGAGCATTTTCTTTCCTTCACATCTTGATTAGATAACTACAATAATTAGTAGATTTGGGTCTGCCTCTGAATGAGGTGCGGTGGCACAAGCAAATTATTAAATCAGCAGATTTCAAAAGTTGATACAAAACCTACGTCAATTGGTC
>JAQQBG010000755.1:0-2500 GCA_032199755.1 Ambrosia artemisiifolia
CTTAGACGATGGGCACCATGCGGTGTTGCATCCCTTTGCCATCCAGCAATCCTCACCACCCCCACTTGGTTTCAATACCCATGATGGAAATATTGTGATGCTTGGATTCCAAACATCATATGCAGGCAAGCTTTGAGGATATGGGGTTCGATGCATATTACTCATGGCAGACGACGCTATGGGCCGAATGAAGAGTTTGGATGCACCAGGGTTCCTGCTCTCAGCTTATCTATCTATGATGTTTGGAATAGAAGCATCACAACAGCGGGACAAATCTCGATAAGGGACAATCTTGAAGGCGACCAGCCATGGGCACCGCTGCCAGAAGGAAACGATAACCTATGACGTTCTCGAAAGCGGCCAGCCATGGGCACCACTGCCCGAAGGCGATGATAACCCATGGCTGAATGCCATGATGGGTACGACATGAGGATTCTCATCTCATACCCATCATGGCGGCCAGCCATGGGCACCACTACCCGAAGGCAATGTTAACCCATGGCTGATTGCCATGATGGGTACAACATGAGAATTCTCATGTCATACCCATCATGGCGGTCATGGGCACCGATGCCCGAAGGCAACGATATCCCATGACGTCCTCGAAGCGGCCAGCCATGGGCACCATTGCCCGAAGGCAATGATAACCCATGGCTGAATGCCATGATGGAGACGACATGAGGATTCTCATCTCATACCCATCATGGCGGTCCATCTTGTGGTGTATCAGGTCAAGGCTTGGGCGTGCCAACACACTTCATCACCCATAATGTTTTCACATGCTTTGATCCTGCCAACAAGATGGTCTGCTAGTGCTAGTTCAAGAGAGGGGCCGCACTAGCTTGGCCAAGACACCTTACCCCCCTATATATACATTATGCACAAAAAGTAAAGTGACAGGAACAGACATTAATTTTTTGAGGAATGATAATTTTTTGAAGGCATGCCCATTGTAGGCCATCGTCAAGCCATCGTTCTAGTCGTCGTGTGGGAAACAAGCATAATTCAAGGCAACATGGCTTGTCTACTAGGCAACATGGTGCACAATGTGGGGCGTCTTTGCCAAGCATCCATCAATTCACTAGCAAACGTGCTTACAACTAGGCATGATGTGGGGCATTTACAAGGCACGAGGCTAGATTTCTAGGCTACATGGCTTGGGGAGACACACCTCGTGCTACAATAGGCTTGAAACCTCTCATCTCGTATGCCCTCACTGGCCTTAGTTGGGCACTGGGGTTGCTCAAGCCCCATGTCTCCCTTATATATACATATTTCACAAAAAGCATTGTGACAGGAACAGACATTAAATTTTCGAGGATTGATAATTTTCGAGGTTTGCTGCTCGTTGGGCCTATGTACACGAGTCGTTGTGCGAGAAACCAAGTCGTTGGGCAACATTCCTAGGCAACGTGGGCAGGAGGGGCACTTGGTTCTCGAGTTCGTGGCTTGCTTGGGGCAATTTAGCTTGTGTACAAGGCCTTGGCAGCCTTGTTTCTCGGCCAACAAGGCCTCCTTGGGCGCTGCCAAGCCTCACCCAGGCAAGCCCTTCCCAACACACACCCCTCCCCTATATATACATATTGCACAAAAAGTTAAGTTTCAGGAATAGACATTAATTTTTTGAGGAATGATAATTTTTTGGGACCCTATCAAAAACCCATCAAACGACGTCGGATTGGCACGAAATTTTGCGTGGTGCCTCGGGGCAATGTTTTAAGATGTTCGGAACCGGAAAATTCTGGGTTCGGGTCCCGTGGGCCCGTGGGCCGGGCTCGGTCGGCCCCGGACCTTTATTCGTTATGTAATCATCGTAAGCCCATCAAACGACGTCGGATCGCCACGAAACTTTACGTGGGTGTTCTAGGGGCTAACCAGAGACGTTTGGTGTCACGGTCCGCCTTGATCGGGTCAGCCCGTTGACCGGGCCATTGACGGTGCGCCGGACTATGTGATTGGCCCTAAACCATATCAAACGATCTAGGATCGCCATGAAACTTTGTGTGAGCCTTCGAAATAACGAAATAAAAGGGTCCCGTAAAAATACTTTGCTTTCGGGTCCGTGGGCCCGCGGGCCGGTCATCCATCCAACACCCGGTGTTCTCCGAAACACCACCGAACGACGCCTAATCGCCACGAAACTTTGCGTGCTTGCTCGCGGGCATGGTTAGAGTTGATTAGTGTCATCGTATCATGTTTTCGGGTAAAATAGTTTAACGGGTTGTGTTCGGGCCCGTTGGCCCTTTCGATCGTATTCGAGCCCGTTGTACTCGGGCAACATCCTGGAACAATGTGGGGACTTAGGCATGTCACTATGCTTGCTCACAGTGCATCGTGGTTAGTTTACTAGGCCAGCCTCTTATTGCGTGGTCGCTCACCAACCTTGAAAGGACCCAAGGGTGTGTCAGTCTAAGGCATCGTGGTCAGTTCCTTAGGCAACGATGTGGGGCTTGGGCAAGGGACAAGGCATGGTTTCCTGGCAACATCCTGGAACAACGTG
>JAQQBG010000756.1:27500-30053 GCA_032199755.1 Ambrosia artemisiifolia
ACTTTTTGTGCAATATGTATATATAGGGGAGGGGTGTGTGTTGGGAAGGGCTTGCCTGGGTGAGGCTTGGCAGCGCCCAAGGAGGCCTTGTTGGCCGAGAAACAAGGCTGCCAAGGCCTTGTACACAAGCTAAATTGCCCCAAGCAAGCCACGAACTCGAGAACCAAGTGCCCCTCCTGCCCACGTTGCCTAGGAATGTTGCCCAACGACTTGGTTTCTCGCACAACGACTCGTGTACATAGGCCCAACGAGCAGCAAACCTCGAAAATTATCAATCCTCGAAAATTTAATGTCTGTTCCTGTCACAATGCTTTTTGTGAAATATGTATATATAAGGGAGACATGGGGCTTGAGCAACCCCAGTGCCCGACTAAGGCAAGTGAGGGCATACGAGATGAGAGGTTTCAAGCCTATTGTAGCACGAGGTGTGTCTCCCCAAGCCATGTTGCCTAAAAATCTAGCCTCGTGCCTTGTAAATGCCCCACATCATGCCTAGTTGTAAGCACGTTTGCTAGTGAATTGATGGATGCTTGGCAAAGACGCCCCACATTGTGCAGCATGTTGCCTAGTAGACAAGCCATGTTGCCTTGAATTATGCTTGTTTCCCACACGACGACTAGAACGATGGCTTGACGATGGCCTACAATGGGCATGCCTTCAAAAAATTATCATTCCTCAAAAAATTAATGTCTGTTCCTGTCACTTTACTTTTTGTGCAGAATGTATATATAGGGGGGTAAGGTGTCTTGGCCAAGCTAGTGCGGCCCCTCTCTTGAACTAGCACTAGCAGACCATCTTGTTGGCAGGATCAAAGCACGTGAAAACGTTGTGGGTGATGAAGTGTGTTGGCACGCCCAAGCCTAGACCTGATACACCACAAGATGGACCGCCATGATGGGTATGAGATGAGAATCCTCATGTCGTCTCCATCATGGCATTCAGCCATGGGTTATCATTGCCTTCGGGCAATGGTGCCCATGGCTGGCCGCTTCGAGGACGTCATGGGATATCGTTGCCTTCGGGCATCGGTGCCCATGACCGCCATGATGGGTATGAGATGAGAATCCTCATGTTGTACCCATCATGGCAAGCAGCCATGGGTTAACATTGCCTTCGGGCAGTGGTGCCCATGGCTGGCCGCCATGATGGGTATGAGATGAGAATCCTCATGTCGTACCCATCATGGCATTCAGCCATGGGTTATCATCGCCTTCGGGCAGTGGTGCCCATGGCTGGCCGCTTTCGAGAACGTCATGGGTTATCGTTTCCTTTGGAGCGGTGCCCATGGCTGGTTGCCTTCAAGATTGTCCCTTATCGAGATTTGTCCCGCTGTTGTGATGCTTCGATTCCAAACATCATAGACAGATAAGCTGAGAGCAGGAACCCTGGTGCATCCAAACTCTTCATTCGGCCCATAGCGTCGTCTGCCATGAGTAATATGCATCGAACCCCATATCCTCAAAGCTTGCCTGCATATGATGTTTGGAATCCAAGCATCACAATATTTCCATCATGGGTATTGAAACCAAGTGGGGGTGGTGAGGATTGCTGGATGGCAAAGGGATGCAACACCGCATGGTGCCCATCGTCTAAGGCTCATACCTCCTTATTGCTCCCTTGATGCCTCTTTATCGGTGATGGAAAATGCGGGGAAAATCTGTTGCCTACGAAGCTTTTTTCTTTGTTGCCTTTGATACTGTTTTCGCATCGCCCGGTACATTCTAGGGATCGCTTTGGCTTGTGGTTGCCTGCTTGGCCTCTAGGCTTATGGCTGGTTACTACTAGCACGGTGGTTTTTGTGAATGCCAACCGTAAAGGTGCATGAGTGGTGTTTGGTTTGTTACGGGTGGTTGGCTCTTGCTTGCGCAACAACTTCCACCTGACTTACCTCTTCAATTGTTTGTTTAGGCATATTTTGCCTAAGCATATTGTGGGTTTCCTGTGTTGCCTACCTAAACTATGGTATTGTTTCTGGCTGATCAAAGTTGCTTTCGTCTTGTGTCACTAACATGGCATCGGATGAACCTTGAAGCTCTCTCTTTGCACCACATTGTTAATGCTTGTGTTGATGTTGTGGCACATTGAGCGTTGCTTGTTATCTTTGATACGGAACCTGATGTTGGCATGGGTCCTTTGGGATCTTCTTTCTGCCTACGTTTAGCGTTCGCGCTTCTCTTAAAATGACTGCCTAGCCCGTATGGCTCGTACCGCGGGTGGGTATTGTCAAAAGAGGAATGCTACCTGGTTGATCCTGCCAGTAGTCATATGCTTGTCTCAAAGATTAAGCCATGCATGTGTAAGTATGAACAAATTCAGACTGTGAAACTGCGAATGGCTCATTAAATCAGTTATAGTTTGTTTGATGGTATCTTGCTACTCGGATAACCGTAGTAATTCTAGAGCTAATACGTGCAACAAACCCCGACTTCTGGAAGGGATGCATTTATTAGATAAAAGGTCGACGCGGGCTTTGCCCGTTGCTGCGATGATTCATGATAACTCGACGGATCGCACGGCCCTCGTGCCGGCGACGCATCATTCAAATTTCTGCCC
>JAQQBG010000757.1:0-30008 GCA_032199755.1 Ambrosia artemisiifolia
GAACGACAGGTTGAATTTCCGAGCTTTATGGTGTATTATTCAACTCAGAGGCTGAGAGCCGCACACCGTGAGATTCCTGCGCCCACCGCCCTCCGCCCTCCGCCCTCCACCCTCCGCCCTCCGCCCTCCGCCCTCCGCCCTCCGCCCTCCGCCCTCCGCCCCCGCCAATGAGGAAGGTCACCTGCCAGTCACCGCTTATCCGCCACCCGAGCCGCGAGAGCGAGAGGGCGAGGAGATGAGCGTGGAGGCGTGGCCGAGCAGAGGGAGCACTCGGATAAGAGGAGAGACGCGACGCAACCCGACTCCGCGCCGCCGAGGGCTGCGGGCTGCGGCAGCTCCGCAGACGGAGGCGGGGCGGGGAGGCCCCCCTCAACGCTTACACTCAAGCACGGCACGCCGCGACGCGACGACGGTAGGGAGCGCGATGGACGGTGCGCGGGGGTTGGAGCCAGCCAGCCAGACCCGCGAGACGCGTGGGTCGGGTCGGTGTCGTCGCGGCTTAGAGATCACCGCGCCGTCATGCTGAGACGCCGCCACCCGCCCCTCGATTCACGATAGCGGGGGCTGTATGAACGAGCCATTTTACTCGCCGCCGTCGTATACCGCATGGAGGGTCGCAGGGAGCGGGGGGTGGGGAGGGGGAGGGGGTACTCGCGCGACTCCCCACGGCTGCTCCCTTTTGAATTTTGGGGCACATCAGATCAGAGGGGGTCGACAAAAACGGGAACCTGCCGTTTGTTTGTGCGCCACCTTTGAGCGAGTGGCGTTGCATTGGCGGTCGCAACATGCGGGTCGGTTCGTGCCGGGCGGGGCGGGCGGGGCGGGCCGAACCAGCACCAACCAGCACCGCGACCGCGACCACCGCCACGAGCGAGCTTGTCGGCCCGCGGCCACGGCAGCCACGGCGGCCACGGCAGCCACGGCAGCCACGGCAGCCACGGCAGCCACGGCAGCCACGGCAGCCATGGCAGCCACGGCAGCCACGGCAGCCACGGCAGCCACGGCAGCCACGGCAGCCACGGCGGCCACGGTAGCCACGGCGGCCACGGCAGCCACGGCAGCCACGGCAGCCACGGCAGCCACGGCAGCCATGGCAGCCACGGCAGCCACGGCAGCCACGGCAGCCACGCCAGCCACGCCAGCCACGGCAGCCACGGCAGCCACGGCAGCCACGGGCAGCCACGGCAGCCACGGCAGCCCGGTGCGGGTCGGCATAATATCGCGGGGGGGTCCTCGGAGTGCAAACACGTGCAGACACGATTCGCGTGACGTAATCGCCCCAAGTCCCGCGCGCCACTCACTCCACTTCACTTCACTCCGCGCCGCGCCGCGCTCTTCGCGACGCTCTTTATTCCGAGGAAACACAAATCGGCGAGGCGAGCGGCGCGGCGTCAGGAATAGCCGATCGTGAGAAAGCGTGCCGCGGCGGGGATCAGCGTGTGCGGCGAGGCGGCGGCCAGGGCTGCCGGCAACAAGAGGATCTCCATTAAGAGAAAAGAAGAGGCGGCGTTTGGAGCGTCGCGCTAACGTCGGAGGGAAACAGACAACACCGCGGGACGACTAAAATGTCAAAAGTAAGCGTGGGAAAACGCTTGTCTTGCAGAGAAGCGGCAGACGAGGGCGTTCTCTGCTCTGCACTTTCTGCTTCAACGGGGCGGCGACCGCCGACCGCCCGCGCCCTCCTACCAACAATAGATTGCCCGTTCATCCAAGGGAAACTTCGCTTTTCGCACCGACTGCGTTGCCATTGGTCAGCGAAGGGACGCGACGTGACGCTTGCTGCACGAGTTCGCTGCGGCTTCCCGGCACGCCGCTCACCCTCCATTCATTCCTATTCCTCATCAGGAGAGAGCAGCGCAAACCTCCCTCACCCTGTCTCACTCCAGGGGATGGGATGCCAGCTGAAACGCTCGTTTCGCTTTTGTTTCGGGGAAAAGTCCTTGGAAGTGCGATGAAATTCGAAAGTGAAGTCCAACCACTTTCCATGATTGCTTATTAACGGGTGATCTGTAATTAGCGCGGCTCGTGCCCTATTTTGTTTCACTAAGCTGGAATTTCAGTGTGATCACACGTGATCGCAGCCGGCTTACATGATTACGCGACTGGTTCGCGCCCAGGTCGGCCTGCCTGCCGCTCCTCCCGCGCTGACGCTGACGGGCGGTGTAGGCGTGCGGCGCGGCCACGCTGCCGCTACTGCCGCGCTTTGCTAATCCAGTCAGTAACACAAGTCGAGATAGGCGGATGGGGGAGGGGAGGGGGAAAAGGGGGGGGGGGGGGGGGGGGAGCGACGGCGACGGCGGCGCTGCACTCAATAATCGAATGAGGCTCGATGTGGTCGCCTGGCTCCGAGAAACACAATCCCCCGCCTGGCCGAGCCGAGCAGAGCCGAGCCGGGCAGGGCCCCGGGTCGTGCCTCGTGCCGGTCTCAGCCGCCTGCTCTGCCACCGCTGCTGTGGGACCTGCTGAGCAGGACTCGGGTATTTAATTCATTGATGGAACGGGTCGTTATTAGAGGGCATTTAAATAAAACAACTCTAGGCTGTTTGTTTTACGTGCCTAATATGTGGTCCCTCTCTACGGTCCTCTGATCCACTGCGCAGCAGGAGGAAGAATTGGTTCTCTGGAAGACAGGGCAGAAGTGCGTGGGAGCAAGGAAAGTCGTGGCGCGTGTGTGCCGTGGGGGGGGGGGGGGGGGGGGGAGTGTTAGGCGGTGCCGTCGAGGAGACGCACGCGCGACACGGACCGGACGGGGCGCCCATGCGGAGGCGTGGCGTGGCGTGGCGTGGCGTGGCGTGCGACGGCCCGCAGCAGACGAACGGACAGGACAGGTCATCCGAAGCAATTAATGCTACGCCCCCGGCGCCAACGTCCCTCTGTTCCCCTCCCCCTCCCCCTCCGAGCTTGCCCCGGGATTAGTCGCGAGCCTCGGCCGGTACACGGGGAGGCGGGGCGGCGGGGCGCGGGGTGGCGGGGCGGCGGGGCGGCGGGGCGCGGCGTCACTGTCACGCATCCTCGCCTCCAGGATGAGGGCCCGCGTGGCGTGGGCGGTGGGGCAGCGCGATAGGAAGCAGTAAAAGGCAGTCCGAGTGCAGCGCAACCTAAAATGGAATTTACGAGTGCCGGGCCGGCCCTCCTGGCCGGCGCGTCGACCTTGGGCCGGTCTGGGCGATGGCCAGTCATAGCGCGCTGCGTCCACGGCTGGATAAATTATGCCCTCGCCATGTTTTGATGGGCGCCTCACGGGGCGAATGGCAAACACAGTAAAGTGGGCGTGCGGCACGCCCCAATAACCGAATAACCCTCTCCGGCCTCGTCCAGCGCGTGGCGCGTGGGCCGCGGAGAGTGTCCGACCGGCACGACGAGAGCCCTGCTCCACGCCGACGGCATCCCACACCAAAGGCACTCTCGGCTTTTTTCGACTTTCATCATTGTCATTTTTATTATTTTCCTCCGGACTCAAAGGGACGGAACAATTTCCGTACGACGGGGAGGTCTCACACAATTCTGCTGCTTTGCTTTCTGTTCGTAACGATTCGCACGACATGTTTTGCATTTTTTGCATTTGCCAAACATTGCATGAAGACGCGAGCGTGGTGGATGCAGCGGTATGCAGCGGTATGCAGGGTGGAGGGGCGGCCGTTGTGGCGAGAGGGGAGGGGGAGGGAGGGGGAGGGGTGGGGAGGGGGCCGCAAGCCTGCGCAAGCCGCTGTTATCGTCGCGCGGCTCCGCCAATTATCCCGCCGTTTCCATCCGCCCCTCACCCTCACCCTTACCCCCTCCACCTGGCCGTAAGGCTGCGCCCTGCGCCGCCAGATGTCGCCCGCGACAGATAGGCCGTGCCGTGCCGTGTCGTGCCGTCACGGAGCACAATTTTGCTCCGTGCGGTGCCGTGCCTGTGCACATTGCACACGTTGCACGCATGCCAATAACCAGACCGCCTTGTTGGCCGACTCGCGCTGCGCCGCACGGGAGGGAGCCTCCCCTTGATCACCATTTCACTCACGTGCATGGCATCGCCGTAGCATCGCTCCTAAAAGGGCACACCGGCACGCGTGCGTTCGTCCCGGGGCGCGTCCCTACCGCAGTGGCTGCCCTGCTGCCCATGCCGCGGTGCGCGATGCGTGCGTGGCACGCGGCCCTGTCGGGCCGAGAGGACCTGCTGCGCTCCGCGGAGCAAAGGAACCGCGCCGGTGGCCTTGCCGACCAAGCGGAGCGAGGCGGCCGCCCTCGGCTCCGCTCCCGGAGCAGTGCAGGCGCTCAAATTAATACTGCGACTGACACCAAGAAAAATTGTGCTGATTTGGCTCATATTCTAAGTATTGTCTGAAACGTGTCAGAAAGACTAACTAAAAAAGATTAACTTTAAAAAAATTGACTTTACTCAATCAAATTTTCAATATTTCAACCGTAGACAGAGCAAGTAGGTTGCTTCCCAGCGTTCCCGGATACGCTACGCCGACTGCCTCGCGAGAGAGGTGCTGGGATCTGCTAGTGGCAATGCGGTACCCGTCCCCTCCACTCCGCCGCCCCGCCGCCCCGCGCCGCCCCGCCGCCCCGCGCCGCCCCGCCGCCCCCGCCACCCAGCTACTCCGCCACTCAGCAGCGCAGGGGCAATTTTCCTTCCTACCTGCGGCGCCACGGCGCGGCGGCGCCACGCCTTGGCTCGCGCCTTGAGGGCTCCGGCGGTGCTCCGCGGCGCGGCTCCGGCGCCCCACGGGGCTTCCCTTTGACGGCGCTGGGAAGCCGCACGGGTCCCGGAGCCCGCCGGCCGGCAGCCCCGCCGCAGACCTAAAGCGGACAAGGGCACGCCTCCACACTGAATGGTGCGCAGCCTCCGCGCCAGACCATCGCCGCGTTTTTTTTTTAATGTCACGGAGCTCGGAGGGAATAACAACGAATCGAAAAATATCCCTTCGGAGCGGTGGCGCAGCCCTTCATCTGGGAGAAGGGGAGCCAAATTCAAGGTACGCAGATCCACAGATTATCATGCGGCACGTCGCGTCGGATGCAATCTTCATCAGCTGACCGTGACACCCGAAGAATTCAGTTTTGGCACGAGTATTTTGTTCTGAAGAGTGGCGTGCAATGTCTGAGATTGGCGCATTGAATCTCAGTAGTGGCTCCGTCGCGGGGGGTTTGGGGCAGGGGCGCGGGGGCGGAACAGGTATAGACATTGTCAATCCATGTGAGTGCCGAGCCGGGGGGCGAGGGGGGAGGGGAGGGGAGGCGAGTGGGAGGGGGAGCAGGGGGATCAGCCGGTGGCGTGCCGCGCGTGCCACGGTGCCACGGGTCTTGGAGGTCTGAGGCTGCCGCAGCACTGCCGCCACTGCCACAGCACTGCCTCCTCGGGGACGTCCGCCAGTATTTATTAAAGGAAGACATTTTTATGACAATGCCATCACCCTGGCTTGGCCTCGGCCTGAGGGAGGGAGGGAGGGAGGGGGGGCAGGGCAGCCCCCCGGCTCAGACTCCCCCTCCCCCTGCCTCCCCGCACGGCGTGTCCACGGGCAGGAACACACGGGAATGTTCTATAAGACCTGGATACAAGCTTATTGGGCGACCCACGCCGCGCCTCGCATGCCACGGCGGCGCAGTCGAGGGCCGCTGCTGCCGCTGCGCCGTGCGTGGGCCACAGGTGCCTCGCTGCGCCTCGCTGCGTCACGGGCGCGCGGCCGAGGAAAGGACATTAATTGCCTGACCGCGGTTGCGTTGGCAGCAGTCGGCGCAAAAAACGGGGTGGACGGCCCCGAACGGCGGACGCGTCGCATTTCGGTGAGGGATTTATCCTCGCGGCGCTCTTTGCGGCGTTGGCCGAACGTGGGCGGCACCCGGCGCCCCGCCAGGTGCTGCTGCCCCCTAATGGCGCTGCCTGCTCGCCCGAGTGCCGCCATTCGTCGCGTCGCGTCGCGTCCCCCGAGCGCTGTTGTCACTTACGGCCGCACGACGCACGCGAGGCTGGGCGGCCGCGGCCGGCCCGGGAGACAAGCAGCGCCGCGTGGAGCGCCCGCGGATCGGAGCATAGGCAAGCCCGCAGCGCTCCCGTGCGCACCGCGTTGCCTACCGTCGGCTGCGCGGGCGCTACCTGGGCGGCGCTGGCTCTGCTATGCGGCCGGGTAGGGATAGGGCGGGACGAACTGCCCGAGGACCGCCTCTCGCCTCCGCTCGCCACGGTGGGACGGTAGGTGCGCCCTTCGGGGGCGGCCTCGGAGCGTGGCGCGTGGCGCACGGGGGCGGATCCAGAGCCGCCCTGACGGGGGGGATCGTCATGCTTCTTGCCTGCTTACAGAAGCAGGGAGAGTGCGGCTCTTTGTCTACTTTTCAGGGCTCTATCTACAATCCGTCGCCGGCCTCGGCGAGGCTCCTTGTACCGTCACGGCGGCGGGGAGCGTTGAGTTACAGAGGCGCGTATCCATGACCGCATTATCTCCTTGCTTCAAGCACCGCCACACTGGTAAAACTAAGGCGTAACAGTATGCTTCATTCAAGCGTAACAGTATGCTTGAAGGAGTTACGCTTGAAATGAAGCCTACTGAAGAAACGCCCCCATGCATTAAGATAGGCAGTTTTGGAGGGGATAGGCGCGTTACGCTTCCTTTCAAGCGTAACTCTAGTATGCTTGAAGAAACGGGGTACAGGTACGCTTTAGTTTTACCAGTGCACGTCCGCGGATGTAAAGAGAAAAAAAAGGAGAAAAAACCGCTCGCACGAGCGCGTTCTGGCGTTCCACCGCGATGACGTCTGACAGCTGGACACTGCTGAGGGCAGCGATACGAGCCATATGCGCGGCGCGGCGCCCACACGCCTCTCACACGCCGCTCGCAGTCGCACGGGGAGCCCCGTGAGTGCGAGAGAGACAGGCGCGTCGAGTCGAGAGGTACCCTACGGATCGGCCGGGCGTGCTTTGATGCCGCGTGGGAGGGGGCGTGGCGGGGGGCTGCGAAAAACCACGGGGGTTGCCCTTGCCAACCTTTGCCGCTGAAATCACCTGGAGGACTTTGGCGCTTTGTTCCAGCGCAGAATGACTGCGGTTGGCGGGAATGGGAGGAAAAGCGCGAGGGCTGCTCGACAGCCCCCCCTCCTCGCTCCCATATGCAGCCCACCCACGCTGCGTCCATTTCGTTCTCAGTCGCCGCTGGGTCACGAAGCTCGAAATGCCGCCTGTGGGAAGGGGAGGGGAGGGGAGAGGGAATGCCTAGGGTCGAGCCCCGGGGTGCAAGTGTCGGGTGGTTATCGTGGACACGGCGCTGCACGCCTCCTCGCGTGCGGGCCAGGGGCCAGGGTGTCGCCCCGACGATACTGGGGCCGCGTGGTCCCGCCAGCTCGACGAGTTTGTCTAAGAAGTTGGGCTGCACCGCATGCTGCAACGCTCAGGTCGTTTTGTGGCGGTGGCTAGGTGGCCCGGGTGGCCTGGGTACCCAGACGCCCGCGGCGGGGCAGGCGGGGGCAGACGAGGCAGGTGGGGCGTGGCGTGGTGTGGGACCTTCCGCGCCGCGCTTGGAATGTTTCAAACATTCTTCGCAAGCAAGCAAGCCGGCAAAGCAGCCTGAGCACGGAGCGCTTTGGCGGCGCCCGAGTGCGCCGCCTCGCCGAAAGGCAAGCTGCCCCACGCCGAACAAAATTACTATTTCAGCCGCAACAAATGTCAGTTGATTTTGGAACATCGAAAACGTTTCCTTTCTTGAACCAACCAAAATTACCAAATTACTACTTTGAGTAATTGTGGCTGACCCAACGATCTTGTTCGAAGCGACAGCAGACTGCTCGCTGGAAGAGGTGTTTTTATTTTTTCGCCATCCCACAATCAACTGACGCAGATTTGTTATTGAGTCGGTTAAAGAATTCCTTTTTCGTGGCGGAATGCGGCCAGGGTGGCAGGTGGTCCGGCGGGCATGCAGGCGAGGAGCTTGCTTCCTCTGTCGGACACGAGGTGCTCTGAGCGGCTCTCAGGGCCAAAGGCAAAGGCAGCCAAAGGCAGCCAAGGGCCGGAGGGCGGCAGCGGCAGCGGCCTAGTCCAATAATCGGGCATTGCCAGCGCTGCACGCTGTGCCCTGCGCCGCGTCCGCCTCTGCCCACAACCACCGCACACCGCGCCGGTAATCTGGTGGGCGGCCGGCCGTTCGGCCGCGCACCGCAGTCGGCCTGCGGACTGCTGCAGACTGATTCAGCTCTCTCTCTCTCACTCGTGGGATGGCCCGTGTCAGTGCGAGTGAGGCGCAGCGGCGCAGCGGCTTGAATCAGCCCTCTGGCCGCGCTGGCCGCGCTGTCCGAGCTGGCGCCAGCGATAGAGCTGGCGCGGCGGACGCGCAATCTCCCCCCGCGTGGTCATGGGCGCAGTCCGTCCTGGACAGTCGTCACCGCCATGAGGTCACAGTCAAGGGTCGCATAGTCACGGCCTTGCTGCCTGCCCCCGTGCCCTCCGTCCCGACACCCCCGGGGAGACGCGTCACACATGGAGCTTAGACGACGCTTACGTCGGGACAGGCGGCAAAAGTACTCGCGTCCAAATCGTCCTCACGTTCCCGTCGGCCCCTCACGGAGAGGGGGGGCTTGGAGCTCCGCGGTAGTTTACCATGGGGATCGGTTTGGTGGTTCCAGAAACTCTGTCCTGCGCAAGCGGCCCCAGCCCGGTGCAGCCCGGCCTGCATCCACCTCAGCCGCCCAGCCCGACGTGACGCACCGCGGATTCGCGCAGCTTTTTGCCCGGTAGTTTGTCGCCCTATTTAATCGACGAGGGTGCGCGCGGCTCGCGGCTCGGCCACAACAAAACCAAGATTGATTGTCGCCTCGCTCGAGTGGTTCCGCACTAAACGCGCGCGTTATTCCCGTTTAATTCTGTTCGCCCCACGCAGAGTACACGCCCCATCAGTTACTCCCCATCATCGGTTCTTCCTCTTCTTTCAGTGCAGGTTCCGGGCGTGACGACGCAGAAACATGAACATGAAAGGCTGGATCGAAAAATGATCGTAGGGCGCCTCAGGCCCGACCAGGATAGGCTCACCAATACGTCGCCTTAGAAGGCCTCTTGAAAAAAAATCTCATTCTATAAATGAGAATGAAAGCAGATGATACTGATTTTCTCTTTGCGTTATTACTTCTGCTATGGGGTTCATTCCTCATCTGTAATGATAGGCGACTCTAAACGAGCCGAGGACTGCAGCGCCGAGGGTAGGGGGGAAGGGCCGCAAGGTGTCATTGTTTCGCGCGCCACCGCTTCCTGCATTGCGGAGCGGGGCGACACACAGCCCCCCTAGCTTAATTTCTTCTGCCAACGCTAGCGCTGCTCACATACTAGCGCTGCCACTAGCGATTCACGTCACGCAACATGACAGTACAAGCCGATTGACACATTCATTTAATTTACTTAATTATTTTTTTAAATTTATTATGAATGTATCATCTGCTAAAAAGCAGCGGACCGGGGATAAATCGTTCGGGGGAGGACACATTAGATTCAACCGCGAGCTAATTCCTCATGTCTCCTCGTTCGTGAGCGAGCTTTCACTTAGAGAAACGTTTCCCTCCTTGCACAACAGGTATTCATTGTCAAACTAGCACAATAACGGCAACAATCAAACGTCAGGGATTCATTTCGGGGGGGCTTGAACGCACACATCTGTCCACAGTTTCAACCGAACACGGCCGAAAATTCTCCCACCATTTCCTGACCACGAGTCGCGGGCAGCCTTTCTGCTGGCCCCGTCGTCGAGGCCACTGTTCCAAGGTATGGGTGGCTATGCCCACCCTGGAGTAGGAAGCGAGTCCAGTGCGAGGGTCTCGGCGGCGGGGCGGGGTAGTGCGGGTGCATGCATCGCGGCCACGGTGGGAGCTGCAAGTCGCTGGCGGCTGACTTACCAGAGGATGGCGGCGCTGACGGCGAGGTGCGATGTGCTGCAGCGCCCTGTCCGTCCTGACTGGCGGCAGCTGGCAGCGACGCTGTGTACGGCGCCCCGCTGGCCACGGCAATGGGGCGCGCGCCATGCGTCCGCCACTATATAAGCCCTCCCCCCGGCGGGGGCGTGGGGGGCGCGGGGGGCGCGGCGTGCGGCGGGGGTGGGGGTGGGGCCAGGGCGGGACGGCGGGCGGGGACTGCGGGCCCGCCGTATGCTGCACACCAGCTTGGCCACCCCGGTGCACCACGGCGTCCTGGTGCCCACCAGCAGGGTGACGAGGATGGCCTGGCTGTGGAATGGCGATGGCGGGTGCTCAGGTCGCCGTCGTGCTTCAGCCCAGGGGGATGGGGGGGCAGCGATGCGTCACGCCAGGACACCATGACCATCACCTGCTTTCCAAGTGTTAGCAGGCCCCATGCTTTTCAGCACGGACAGTAAATTGTCCAGGAAGCGGAAGGTACGGGGTGAAGTTTAAACTCACTTGCGGGGAGAACAATTCAATCACTTGGAGTTGTTGAGCGCAGAGCGGAAATCTGGCGGGGGCCTGGGCCTGCCCCGACGGGGCAAAACGCACTGCATTCATCATGTCAAGCTCGCAGTGAAGACTCGTCCTTTACAAACATTAGTTGAGCTCCACGCGTCTTAGGAGGTGCCATTGCGGCACTGGAACTCCCTGCCTTTCCTAGACATTCGTAGGCAGCTTCCTAGCTGACAGTGGCAGTGGCTGCTCCTGGGCCCCTCACACCCCTCGCTCCTAGTATCAAGGCACAGGGCCCCATTCCCCTTCCCTCTCCTCGGTGATCCACGCCCGCAGCAGGCCGCAGGGCTCGCCGCAGGGCCTGTGGCGCACACCGGTCGGCGGGCGCGGTGCCCTGGGAGTTACCTGTTGAGGGTCAATGCCGTGGGGCTGCAAGCGGGGCCGTGCAACTGGTCGCCAGGGCTCGTGGACGGACCGTGTCCCTGTATAGTAGGGGCGCCTCCCCTCGGGCCACGCCGCCAGGCGCTAGGCGTGCCGAGCAGAGAGCAAGCATAATGATGACATGATGGCGCATCGACAGGGGCGACAGGGTGGACCGCGACCGGAGAGCGCCGCTGCTTTGCAGCTACCTCGCGGTCCCCTCCGCGGTCCCTCGGTCACCCTGTTCTGTTTGCCGAGGGAAGCCGCAGCCACGCAGATGGTGGCAGTGGCGGTCTTCCTCCGGCACCACCACTGCCGCCACGCGCTCGCTCTCCAGGAACACGACGGTCGAGATGGCCGCCAGGCACCGCCAGGTTGACAGAGAAAAGTGTCAAGTGGCCAGACAATTTGGACTGAAATACGGCGCGGCAATTCACGCGCCTCGGGGCGGGGCGGGGCGGGGCGGGGCGGCGCGGGGCGGGGCGGGGCGGGGTGGATGGACCGGCTGACCGGCAGGAGGATTAAAGCCATAAATTGTACCGCGCGACCTGAAACGGGAGGCGTGCCGCGTGTGTCTGTGCGAGTGTGTGCGTGTGCGGCGAGAGATGGGGATGGGGTTGTGAGAGGCCAGCCGGTCCAGCCCTTGCACCTCATTGCCCTTTCCCACTACTTTTCCAAGTGCGACAGTTGTGACCGTCACTGTTGCAAGTTACTGCATTTTCAGTCACGACGAATTTTCGCCAACCCCCGCAAGAGCGTAGATGAACTTTAGTAGACGTTAGTACACGTTAAGTGGGCGTTAGTAAAGATGTGCTATGGTACTTCAGCTGGGTAGAGTCCTCTGGGTGGTTGCGTGGGAACGGGAACGGCCCTCTTGTGCGTTGGTGGTGCGAGCGGGCATGAAGGGGAAGGGGTGAAGCACTCCTCCTTCACTCTTAGTGCAAAGTAACATAAGCGAGGCGCGATTCGTCGCACCCCACGCCCCATCCCCATACGCCCCACGCCGACGCAATGGACCACTCACCGGCTCCGGTGCTCCTGAGCTCCTCCGGAAGGGGCTCTAAAAAGCGGCGACTGCGTGGTCCGGACAGAGTTGCCTCATTCCTTCCGGAAACTCCATATCCGCCAAGTTAAGCCCCATTCCAGGACTGGGCCGCCGGAATTCAGCCGTGCTTCCCCAGGCCAATGCCCCTGAGAGGTAGGCATTCCCGCGCACAGCAGGTCTACCTGCGAATAGTGGCCGTGGTTGCAGGATGCACTCGTCCTGCGCGCGCAGGTCTTCCCGGATTCATGATTCATGACGCTCGTGACGTGATAAGTGACAGGAGGTGTGTTTACAACCGAGTTCCATTGTAAACAAGTTCCAAACAGGACGACTTTCACAATGGTAGTATATCTTATTTTATTTTATCTTTTAGTCTTTGTCTCGTAAAACTCGAATTTGTCCCTCCGGAAGGAAGTTTTCCTATGAATCCTGTTTGCCGCATCCTCCGGTCATTGACATAACCTGTTGCATGACGTCCTGGATCTGTCTGTTGCAGTGATACGGCAGCTTTTCGTCGGCTTCCCCTCAAAATGTCTAGCCCGATAGATGATGAGAAAACTGATTCCTCGCCAAGGCCATCTATAGCGGAGAATGTGGGTTATGGTGTCGGAGATCATCCTGAAGATGGGTCAGTAAACTATTTATCTCAAAATCTGTACCCTTAATAACATGTTCCAGTACCCAATTTATAACAACATACTAGTTTGCTTCAAAGCAGTGGCCAAATATCAATCTTTTTGATCGAAAAATTTTCTGCCCATCAGTCGATAAAACAATTTTTATGATATGGAGAGGTGCTTAGAAACTGTTTCAGTCACAACAATGTTGTGATCATCACCTGTGTGATTTATTCCTCACCCTTTTGGTCCCTTTAGATTTCTGGATGTTGATTTGGGCAATGGTCGCCTACCTCCACAGTCACCAAGAATTCATTTTCGCACAACGGCACCATATATTCCAAATGAAGGACTTGTGCGCTACAACGCAGCCCTAAGAAGTTTGATTCCTGTCAGAAGAAAAACTACGTAAGTCTTAACGCAGTAGAATTGCTTTAAGTAAACTAATAAACAGTTGTCTTAATGAAAAATATATTGAGCTGAGTGAATGAAATTATACAAATTGTACACATTTGTCTTTTTCTTTTAAAGCAAAAAGACTGATATTGGGGTGGACCAGGCTGGTTTATTTTCTTTCATACTAAACACTTGGATATCAAAGCTAATGTACAAGGCCTATCGGAGGGGTCTTGCGACCGAGGACATTCCGCAAGGCTCACCCCTTGAATCGTGCGACCACAATGTGCAGAGGTAATTTTTGTATTCCTTTTGAAGTCAGCCCTGCTTCACATTTATTAAATTTCTTCATTTCCTCTGTGTTTCAGATTGGAAATGCTGTGGCAAGAGGAACTCAGGAACAAAGGACCTAATAGTGCGTCTTTCTCTCAAACTGTGTGGCGATTTGTCAGAACTCGTGTCATTGCTGACTGCTTGATATTGGCAGTTTCAAGTGTTTTGAGTTTGTTGACTCCTGTGAGTACTCTCAAAAATTAAATTGCCTAACATCCTTGTCCTCCTAAATGACATCATTACATTTCGTGTTTCAGATCCTCTGAATGACACCATTATATTTCATGTTTCAGATGATCTTTATGCGAAAACTCTTGGAATATGCTCAGGATTCCAATGCAGATGTAGTCACAGGTTTAATGTGGACTTTTCTTCTAGTGTTCTGTGAAGTACTCAGACTTCTCACATTTGCTTGGAGATGGTCTATAGCTTTCAGGTAATGTTTACTTTGTATTTTTTCCACTCTCATACACTCTCATACAATGTTCAAATGTCATTCTTATTCCATGTGTGTCTGTCTCTTTTTAGAACTGGTGTGAGGCTAAGAGCAGCTTGTCTTGGTATGATGTATAAGAAAATTGTGAGATTAAATAACTTTGAAGAGAAGTCAATTGGCCAGGTAGGTTATAACTATCAACTGCCATTTTTATTTTTAACCAATTTCATTGAGCATTATTTCTAATTTTTATGTTCCAATAAAACTATTATTTTATTCCTCTTTTGCAGCTTATAAATGTATTTGCAAATGATTCTCAAAGGATAAATGATATGGTTGTTATTGGGCCAATGATTATAGCAGTTCCCATAGTAGTTGTTAGTGGGATTGCTTATATTTATTTTATCCTGGGTCCGTGGGCTTTGTTTGGTGTGTTAGTGTTTGCTGCATTTTACCCCATTCAGGTAAGCAATTACTGCTTAGAATGGGAAAATTTTAATCACAATTCGTTGTATTGAAATTTAAAACTAATACATTTTGAAGTGTTTAAGTCCTGTTTCTTTTAACATTGTTTCAGTACTTAATTTGTCGCATGTCGGCATTGTTAAAAAGAAAGGCTGTTCGTGCCTCTGACAAAAGAATTAATCTTATAAGTGAGGTCCTCACTTATATGAAAACAATCAAGATGAATTCTTGGGAGGACTGGTTTGAAGAACAAATTTCTAGTATGTATCTGGTTCTCAGAAGCATTTCATTTCTGTTTCTTACATGTGTATTCTGTTGTTGTCTTTTTTGAGTATTCATCAATTTTTTTTAATTTTTTTTTTAACAATCCAGCTGTAAGGGATCATGAGCTAACATACACAAAGAAAACTTCATATTTATCAAGTGTAGGACAATCATTGTCCTTAACAGTTCCTATCATTTCTTCTATTGTTACTTTTGTCGCCCATGTGGCTTCTGGTAACTCATTGACTGCTGCTGAGGTAAATCTGGGCATAAACTTTCATCCATAAAACAAAAGTAAATAAGTAACAATTAAATAATCTGAAATCTGCATTTCAGGCCTTTTCTATTCAAGCATTTTCCTATACTTCAATTCGAAGAACATTGAGTTACTTTCAGCTTTCTATTTCGACCTATTTTGAAGCCAAGATTGGAATGCAGAGAATACAGGTTTGCACATTCTATAAATGATCAGTTTCAGTTCAGCTTGTTCATCCAAAAAATTTGGCACGTCTTAAAAGATTGGAGATATGGATGCAGATATGGATGTGTTTTATGATATGGGATTTGCATGAGTTCAAAATTACCTTGAAAAAAAAAAACGTCATTGATAGAATTCTCTATATAAACTTGCTCTCTCCAGAAACTGTACTGTGGTGCTTTATACACATGGAGTCCTGGATTGCTTGACAACTCTAATATAATACATCTTATGCTGTGTGGGGTGTACTTTTCTTCTTTGCAGAATATCTTTTGATCACTGACAAATAATCAACTCAGGGGTCTTGATAAATTCTACTTATACTTCACTATTCTGTAAGAAGAATACCATCTGTAAACTCTGTTGTGTGTTCCTGGTTTTTAATTACTCAGTGACTAACTCTGCATGAGATGCCATAGAGATATTAAATGAAAAGCTTGAGTGCTTTAGATTAGCATTAGATTCTCTCTGAGACAAAACGTTTTACTTCTAGTAGTGCATATTGTGTCCAGTCCCATGGTTAGAGAGATTGTATGGGACATACAGTGCATGTCTTTCTTCATAATTTCACTACTGATTGCATTTTTTTTTTGTGCATGTGTGATTTGAGTATTTGCTTCTTGTAGATGAAGTAGCTAGCATATCTGTATAAAAAAAAATTGTATGTTGCTGTAAATTGTAATTTTGTTGTGTTGTTTTCTGGAGATGGGGGGTATTTCTTTCTTCTCATTTTTCACAATAGTCATTTTTATTTAGGAGTGTCTTCTGGTTGAGGAAGTCCAATCTAGGATCCATCGCCCTATAGATAGGGCACAATCAGTATCTATTGGGGGAGCAAGCTTCACATGGGGTGACAACTGGAGCCCTTCAACGAGCCCTTCAACCCATAAAACATCAAGGAAAACACAGAGAAATATGCAGTTAAACAACAGCAAGAAATCAGAGTAGGTAACTTCAACAATATGCATGCTTTATGCCTTATGGAATATGCTACACCTGCTGCATTATTTCCTGCCACTTCTTCAGTCTCGAT
Organism: Ambrosia artemisiifolia; assembly: GCA_032199755.1. Taxonomy (NCBI): domain Eukaryota; kingdom Viridiplantae; phylum Streptophyta; class Magnoliopsida; order Asterales; family Asteraceae; genus Ambrosia; species Ambrosia artemisiifolia. Next base: position 15,856 of record JAQQBG010000757.1, read on the forward strand.
GGAGCTGGTGAGGAGAAGCAATACTTAAACGAAGACGTGAACCAGTGTGGTCTTCAACCTGTGTTACATGGAATCAATTTTTGTGCTCCCAAAGTAAGTAAATTTCCAGAAGCATGCACAACTAAATTCCGTAAAATTATCATAATCCCCTCTCCCTCTTTTTTTTCTTCTTTTTTCATTCTGAAATCTTAAGGGCTATCTAGTAGGTGTGTGTGGCACAGTCGGTTCCGGAAAGACTTCTCTTTTACTGTCCATCATGGGTCAAATGAGGCTTCTCAATGGTCAATTGGCTCGTGATGGGTCTTGTGCATATGTTAGTCAACATGCATGGATTACTAATGGAACTCTACGTGAAAACATTTTGTTTGGAGAGGCATTTGTGAGTACACGGTAAGCTATTATAGTCTCTAACTTTCTTACCCATTTCAAGTATTGGGCTATCTTATCATATTAATTTTGTCTGCAGCTATTACACTGTTATTAAAAGCTGTGCTATGAATGAAGATATAAATCAGCTACCAGGTGGTGATTTAACTGAAATAGGAGAAAGAGGAGTTAATTTGTCTGGAGGTCAGAAACAACGTGTATCTCTTGCCAGAGCACTGTATGCCAACAGGTTACTATTATTCATTTACTTTTTTATGTTTGAAACTGTTTAAAATTATTGAACTTTTTATAACAATTTTTTTTTTTTTTTTTTAGGGATATCTACTTATTAGATGATCCACTTAGTGCAGTTGATGCAAATGTTGGTTTGCATATTTTTGATAACTGCATTCAGAGAGAACTTCAAAATAAGACTGTTGTTTTGGTCACTCATCAAATTCAATACCTCAGCCACTGTGATCAAATTTATGTCATGAAAGATGGAAGTGTTATTGAGAAAGGCACACATGAGGAATTGCTCAAGTTTGGGAAAGAATATGCCACGATGGTCAATGAAACTCTGTGTTCTTCTTCTGATAAAGACCCACTTTCACCACTTAACAATCAGTTAAATGGACATGTCAAAAGTAGAGAAGTAACTGCCTTACTCAACAATGATGACTACAAAAATGTCCTTGTGAAACCATCTGAGGATACTTTAACAGTTCAGGAGCCATCTACTTCCCGCAGTTTAAAAACTGATACAATCTGCAGATATATTTCTGCTGCAGGAGGATATTTCATAACAGTTCTAGTGTTTGTAACTATTCTGGCCAATGTTGGCACCACAGCCTTCAGTTCATGGTGGCTAGCTAGATGGCTTCAGGCTGGTGGAGGTGTAAGTGCTTTTTTAACTTCTTTAAAACAAACTCATTCTTATGAAAAAAAAAATTAAAATAATTTCATATTTTTCTGTTGAACAGAACACTACTGTTGAGCTGAATAATGGTACAAATGCCAGTGTCAACTTAGCAGACAACCCTGACTGCGAGTTTTATCTTAGTGTTTATGCATCAAGTATTTTATTGATTCTTCTGACATGTGTTTTAAGATGTTTCATTTTCACTGAGGTATTTTTGTTGCTGCTTTGATATTGTAGCACTTGCTGTATCTCATTTCTTGACTTGTTCTCCTCTTCATTAACTTACAGACAACCATAAAAGCATCTTCCGTGCTTCACAATGATTTGTTTCAAAAAGTATTGCACAGTCCAATGCTTTTCTTTGAGACAAACCCCATAGGAAGAATGCAGAATGTTTTTTCGAAGGATTTGGATGAAGGTAAGTCACCTTCAGTAGTGTCCTAAATTTTGTAAAGGTTGCTAACAGCAATCATAACAAACCTGCATTCCCAGGAAACACAGATAAAGTTCAGGGCTCTATCTTTTTGTGACAGTTTGTAATTTTATTCATTAACACATAAATAATACTCACCGTTTTGCTATTGTTCTCTTTAAAAAAAATATATAAAAAAAATAAAATAGAATTATTTGTTTTAAAATTTTACTAAGATTTGTTTTATTTTTCAGTTGACTTCAGATTACCACCAACAGTTGAAAATCTTATGGCCTTTTTTTCTACTTTGGCCATTGCTTTATTTTTTATCTGCCTAGTCTTTCCATGGTTTTTCATTGCTTTCATTCCTCTTAGCATGGTTTATTATATTGCAAGTAAGATTTTCAGGTAAGATTGTATGGCTATTTTTTTATTTTTTATTTGCTTCAATATGATCATTTTCATGGCCATGTCCCCCAATTTCAAACAACTTCTTTACGTTGTGCATTTAGGAAAGGAATACGAGACCTTAAGCAGCTTGAAAACGCCTCTCGACCCCCTCTCTTTAGCTACTTGGTGGAAACTGTCTTGGGCATAAATACTATTCATGCCTTTGGAAAGGAAGCTGTTTATACTCAAAGGTACGCTCTGCCCATTTATCAAAGTTAGCGAAGATTTTTCAATATTTTAAAAATTGACTGTTTATGAGATTTCTCTTTTCATTCTTTAGATTTTTTGAGTTGTGTGATGAAAATGCTACTTGTAATTATCTATGGAATGTGGGATGTCGATGGCTTCAAGTGAGGATAGAGGTGCTTGCAAGTATGACTAACTTCTTGATCTCATGTTTTGTAGATGTGTTACAAATGTCATTTTTGTAATAAACACTTTTCAATTGCAGTCATTGCTACTAGCATCACTGCATTACTTGTTGTTGGACTCCATGGAGTTGTAATGCCTGCAATGGCAGGTCTTGCACTATCATATTCATGGCAAATTAGTGGGGCTTTGCAATTCTTCACAAGACTTCTTTCTGAAGCAGAAGTGCGTTTTATATCTGTGGAGCGAATTTTAGCCTATGTGGATACTACTGTCAATGAAAATAAAGAGTCAAGCAGCAAAGTTCCACCATCATGGCCTAGTGGTGGTCATATTCGTTTTCACAATGTCAGCATGAGCTATCATAAAAATTTAGTTAATTGTTTTCACAGTGTCACATTTAGTATCAAGGGAGGAGAAAAAATAGGTGGGTGCCACAAAATCAGCATTCTTTGTGCTAGAAGTTGTTTGTACTCAATTTTGTTTGAATCTTGTTTAGGTGTAGTGGGACGCTCTGGGTCTGGAAAAAGCTCCCTGACTGCAGCGTTGTTTCGCCTCGTGGAACCAAACTGTGGTCATATTAAGTTGGATGGTGTCGATATTGCTGCTGTTCCTTTGTCACTACTGAGAACGAAGATTTCTATCATACCGCAGGAACCTGTTCTCTTTTCTGGAACAATAAGGTATCATTGAGCTAGCTGCTGTATTTAAATATTATTAATTTGCTTAACCAAACTGCTTAATACTTTTTACATCTTTGATCGTAGGTCCAACCTTACCCCTAGAAGTAAATATACTGATGAGGAACTCTGGAATGCCTTAGCCAAGACCAAGCTTTCGCAAAAAGTCGGTGCTATGTCTCTTAAATTGGAAACTCCACTTGGCCCTGGATCCACTGTACTATCTGTGGGAGAAAGACAGCTTTTCTGTCTAGCTAGAGCCCTTCTTAGAAATTCAAAAGTACTGATCTTAGAAGAAGCAACTGCATCTGATCCTGAAGTTGAAGCTGCAGTGCTCACTGCTATTCAGGAAGAGTTTATCAATTGCACTATCATTACCATTGCACATCGTCTTAAAAACATCACTAATTGTGATCGAATACTAGTCATGAACGAAGGGAAGGTAAGGCTTTTTTAAATTCTTTCTTGGTTATATGTATACCCCTGTAACTGAATTGTGTCTTATCTTATCTTACTTACTCCCCCAGGTTGTTGAGTTTGATGAGCCAAACAAATTATTGGGAAACCCCAATTCATTATTTTCAAAAATGAGAGCATCGTCTGAGGCGTAGTTGAGATATACATTTTAATTAATTACTTGAGCATTTTTATTTATGTTATAGTTCGTAAGTTTATATGGTCTGAGGCAGCTTATTGCTAGACTGATACAGCAAAAAACATTGTATGCTAAATCTGTGTTTAATCATGTGAAATTTTAATTATTGATATATAAAGAACTCGTACAAATAATTAAACAAAAACTGCTTTATGAATCAAACTCATGAGAATCACTCAAACTCATTCCACGATCTCATACGTTGATAAATGGAAAAGCTATCACATGTAGGTTGACTTCCTCTTGTACGCTGAGGTGGGTCCTTTGGAATACGATATTCCTCAGAAAAAGATGGTGTGAAAAACTGTGAAAGATGAGGCTCCTTATCCTTCTCTCTTGCTCTATATTTTATGCCTTGTCGCGATGAAGTACATTCAACTAGATCTGTGTCTGGCACATTTAAAGCTACGAGGTCATGATACAAATGCTCCTCATACAAAAAATTAACTTGCTGCAGCACCTGAATCAGGAATAGAAAAAAATGAGCATTATTCTGTCACTTAATCTTCATTCTATTAATTTCAGGCAGCAAATCACTCACTTTTCCTTCATCCATTAATTTAGAACACTGAGTGCTTGACGGTTTTGCTTTGGCTGCCTGTTTCATTTCCTTCACTAATCGCAAAGCTGAGTTAAGACATGGTGCAGACAAATTAGTCTTATAAAGACCAGAACTTGAAGAACATGTAGCAGGCTCCTTCAATTTGGGTTCTTCGATAGGTGCATCTGACTTGTAGATGGTGGGGTAAACTGTCAGTTCTGTATTCCTAACCAAAGTCTTCTTGGAATCTCCTTTCGGAAACTTAGTTTTAAATACATTTCCGTGTAGAGATTTGGCTCCAAAAGGACCCTCCTTAGCACTGTGATGAAAAAGCACTCCAGGCTTCGGGTTGTTATAATCCTCAGACATTGCAACTTTGCTGTTATACTCTTTTTTTTCGATACCAAATGGACATTTGTTTACACGCCACTCTCAAATCAAAATGGACGAATGCACGCGCCAGTCCGGGCCGCCGCCTTCTTTTATTTTCAACTGATTTCAAGCCCAGAAATCAAAAATGTCAGAGGCAGGCGAAGAGAAACAAAACTGCACTTTTACGTTTAAAAAGCGTAAAAACCAAGCTGTTCGTGTGCGAAAGAATAGTGAAGAAAGTGAAGGTAAACTGTGATTTCAATTCATGCATGTATGTTGATTGTTCCATTTAAATTTCGATACTTCACTTGCTGTGTAGGTTATGATGCTCAATGTTATTATTTAGAATGTCTAAATTATCACACTTGTCATCATTGAAATTCTTCCTCTTGTTTTCCAATGGTAACTTTTAATTTTTATATTTTACAGAAAATGAGGAAGATGAAAAATCAACAGTTGTCAGGAAGCACAAGAAATTGAAAACCAACTTGTTGGTTCAATCAGTGAGTACCAGTCTTCTCGTGCTTTATACAAGGAGGATAAGTGTATCAGCCTTAGCCTTACCGCTCCATAGTAACATTCCTTTTCTCTTCTCTCATTGTTTCTTATATTTTACAGACATCAAATCCGTCTAAAAAGAAAAGAGTCAAAGCGTCTGACAGTGATGATAGTTCTGATTTGTCCGATCATGAAGCTGTTTTAGTGTCATATAAATCTAAGCGTGATACTGGCCCATCGGGACCTAGTGATATGGGAGCCACAGCAACAATAGAAATTGAAACAGAAAAGGACCGTGATGCTCAGGCTCAGTTTGAGCGAGCCCAGGCCATCAACAAGGTAAAGTAAAGTAACTTTTTCACATAGGGTAGTAAGTAATCATTGCAGTGTGGTGGAGGGAACATTTCAAGTGTCGCTCCCACAATTGTAGCAGATTTCAATTCCTCTTTAGAACTGATTTCTGTCCTCACTTCAGGTCTATTATAACAATGAAATTAAATTGGGATTTGTATCATTTGAATCGCTTTTCTTTAAATCTAGGAATTGAAAGGTAAAGAAGATGATAAGATATATAGAGGAATGCAAAATTATCAGCAGTTTTACGAAAAAAGAGATACTGCCCAGGGGAATGCATCGAGTGGAATGGCAAGTACATCTGTTCTAAAATGTTTTTCCTCTATCAATATAAAATGTAGACCAATTTTAATTTATTGATTTAATTATTCTTCCTTTTTTCTTTCCTTTTTTTTTTTCTTTTTTCCTTTTGATATTATTTTGAAATGGCAGGTGCGGAAAGGACCTATCCGTGCCCCTTCTAATTTAAGGTCCACTGTGCGATGGGACTATCAGCCTGATATCTGCAAAGATTACAAGGAGACAGGATACTGCGGCTTTGGAGGTAACATTTACATCAATCATTTATGACACAAATTTGTTAGTTTTTATTAATTTTATATTTCTTATGCTTACAGATAGTTGCAAGTTCCTCCATGACAGATCTGACTACAAATTTGGGTGGCAACTTGAGCGAGAAATGGTGGAAGGCACTTACGGAGATGATGATGATGATCCCCATAAGTATGAAATAGCAGATGATTCAGACAACTTACCTTTTAAGTGTTTTATTTGCCGACAAAGTTTCAAAGACCCAATAGTCACGAAGTAAGTTCTACATACATCCTACCAATACTTCTATTGTGGGTTTTTAATGGATATGTCCTCACCTCTTCCCTTATCTTTCTGCAGGTGTAGTCATTATTTCTGTGAAAAATGTGCCCTTGACAATTACAAGAAATCAACGAGGTGTTACATTTGTAATGTTCAAACCAGTGGTGTTTTCAACCCTGCCAAGGAAATTCTAGCTCGAATGAAAGGTGAGGCAGAGGAGGCGGCAGGAGCACATCAGCACAACTCAGATGACGATTCAGATTAATCATTATGTTTGAAAAAAGATATCAATGTGAATTTCAGCACCTCTTTTGCTAGTTTAATCATGAAATTTTAAAATAAATTATGTACGAGGTCATCTAGTTTGACTTTATTCATCTGAACCTCAGAATGCAGCAGGGTGGGAGTTTTGTACGGACTTCCCTCATTGTCTCAGTGGCTCCAGACAAGAAATAGTTTCCTCGAACGGCTACGCGTTTTCTCGCATGAGGAAAGGATTCATGAACTTATATAACAAAACGCTGTGTTCCTTCAAGACATGCTTATCTCAAGACAGCAATATCTGCAACAAGTGCCCATTTGGGAACGGCTGCCTTTCTTCCGAGAAAAAACAGCAGTTTTAAGTGTTGTCAGGTGTCCGCCATGTTCAAGTAGTTGCAGGTGGTTGATAAAGAGGAAAACGTCAATTGCGTCGCGTCATAATTGCGTGTTCCCACTCGTAACAATTAATGCTCGAATTTTCTTTAAAAGTCTCGTGGCTTGGGAATTCCCCCGGTTGTAAGATGTCCTACCCGGCCCATTTATCATCCAGATTATTCCAGGCGTCAACCAATAGCAACCTCTTGAAATTTTTGTGCTGACAAGATTCTCTTTGGACAGAGATTTTACAATATTCTTCCAGATTTCTCGGGGTTCCCACCAAAAAAATGTCTAAAATTTGATTGTTTCATCGCCAATTTTCCCTTTTCTTCTCTCTCTTATTTTTTGTTGAGGACTTTTGTCCAGATTTTAAGCAAGATTTGAGATGGTAGTTCACGGGTGACAACGGGTTCTGTGGTACTCTCTCAAGGGCAAGGGAGCGGAGTGGGTGGCGTGATGGGTGACGTGCTCAGCTAGGGGCTATCGCCAGCTACCCTTCGCAAACGTGCGCGTCATGCCGTCCTCATGATGCCGTGACGCCCGACGCCCTGGAGCTGGGCGGACTGCGGCTGGCCGGGGCCGGCCGCTTTAAAACTGTCGGTGCGGTGCAGGTGGAGTGGCCGATCGAGATCGCCTCTTGCTCCGTCCACCTCGCGGTGCCTCGCGCCAACGTAGACGCGGACCGCGCGCCACACGAATCGAGTCGCCCGTCCCGCGCCAGCAGCACCCGCCTTGCAGTCCCAGCGTCCCCGGTTCCTGGTCCTGGTCCCCGACGCGAACAGTGAGCATCGTGCATCGTCAGCGTTCTCAGCTGGACTTGTGCATCGCTGCACCCCCGCGCGCCCACGGAGAACGCCGCCCGCCCCTCGTGCAGGGCGATAGCGTTGTTGGAGCAGCTGGGCAAACGCGACTCGGGCCATTCCCAGCGCTATGGTACGTTACAACTGGGCGACGGTCGCCCACACCGCCCCGACCAAGCCGCGCTTGCACCCCACAACGCGACAGGGACAGGGACGTGGTGCGGAGCTTCTCCACCGGGGGCAGGCGCCTGCGGGGTAGGCAAGCCCGTGACGCAGCGAAGGCTTGCAGCGCGCTTTTGCCTACCCTGCCCCTGTCACACTCCGCTGCTCGACCGGTGTCACCGGACCAATAGGCATGAATGGTTTACCTCGGAGTACACGCCTAGGTTTCTAATAATGCCCTTATAAAGAGGGTAGGGGGGTGGGGTACTGTCAGTCTCAAAAGTTGCGTCACGCCGAGGAGGCACGCCCGTGACGGCACATGATAGGCATGCGCTTAACGGAAATTCTTATTGTAGGACGTATTGTTGTCTGAACACAGTCAAGTTATTTATTTTCCTACAGAAACTGCAAAAGGCTGAAATAGGATGCCAGGTCGTTTGATATTTCCCCTCTTGGACAGCCGTCGACATGACGGATAATTATCACTTGGAGAGCATCGCTGGACAATGTGAGATGGCGTGAGACGTTTCGTGAGACGTTTCGCGTCCTCCAGAAAGGTCGAAGAGCGTGGACAAGGCCCCCACACCCGCCCCCCTCGGTTCATTGTTCTTCAATTTCCCAAGTTTGATTTATTTTTGCTCGAACACATTTTTTGATAAACCGGTTCGCGTGGCCGTGACCAAGGTCACGACCTAGCACTGTCTAGCGCAACAGTGGCCGCCTAGTACCGAGACCTCTTGAGGTGCCTTAGACCAGGTGCACCAGTGGCTGCCCGAGTGCATCAGAGCGGCCCGGCGCGGCGTCCGCGTGTCTGGCGGTCTGGGCGTATGTCTGGGTCCGCCCGATGGGATGCGCCGGGCCCGATGGGACGGGACGGTCTGCGTCGTCTGCTTCTGCCGGCGCCAGTTCCCTCCTCGCTGTCGGCGGGCGCGGGTGGTGTCAGACAGTGCGACAGAGCCAGGGTTGTGGCCGGCCAGCCTCTCGAAGTGCGGCGTGCGGTGCGAGTACGTCGTGTACGTCGTATACGTCGTATACGTCGCCTCTCTGGGATTACGCCGGCGGCGCGTCGCCAGGATGGACAACTACCTGCTCCTCGTGTCCCTGGTCGCGATCGCCGCCCTGTGCTGGGTAGGTCGTCGCCCTCATCGTCCATCCTTGCTCCGCCTTGCTCTGCAATGGTTGTCTCGGCCAGCAGACGACGCGCGGGACCTCTTGAACCTCTCACACACCACACACGCGTATCTCTCAAGCCGGGACACATCAGCCACCTATTACCTCCTACCAAGCCGTTTTGGCTGTTTTTGCCTGCCACGCCCGCCGTCCCACCAGCCAGCCGGAATACGCAGTGCCAGGCACGCGTCTCTCATCTAGGGTGCTCGGCCTTGGCGCTTGGTGCCTCTGACCTGGGCGGGGCCGAGGGGGAATTCCCCTGGTACTGGCCGGTTTTCCGATAATGTATCTCTTTAATACTTCGGTACTGTAATTGGTTACATAAATGGGTGGCGCTTTTAGACTTTCGCCATTTTTTCTACTTACAGGGGCATAGTATGGCTTGTTGCCTACCTCTCAGGCAGACACCTATGAAGTCGCGTTTGAGCGCTGTGGGGAGTAGTTTTCCCTCATGGGGGCCAAGCTAAGCTGGGCGTCGCTGCGCGTGGTCAGACTGTTGAGTCTCGGTATGTGCAAACGGCGGCAAGCAGTGGCACGCGCAGTTGTTGCTGCTGATAAGGAGTGCCCGGCAGCAGCTGGCGGCAGGGCAGGTGGCAGCCCTGGCTGTCAAGCAGCCGTCAAGGCGGCGCGGTCATCCGTCACCGTAAAATAGAGAATGCTCGAGCCGCCGTTCCGTGTTGCAGATGGCCGGCGTGGTCAAGGTGCTCCTCGCCGTGGTGATCCTGGGCGCGGCCGTATCCCTCGCCGTCGACCCCAAGTCGGACCTGGCCGCCGACCGCCTGCTGTGGTCCGCCTACCTCCTGTCCAGGGAAGGCCCGCACGCCGACCTGACGCGGCGGCGGCCCTTCGACCCGCTCCTGGACGCCGACCCGGTAAGTGTTTCAACTCTCTGTCGCTCTCTGGACGCTGGAAGTCACGTTGAATGTCAAGTCACGTTCCATTAAATATTGATTGGCGTTCGGTTCCGCGCGGCTGGGCCGCAGGATCATTCCGTCTCGATGGCACGTCGGACCTGGCTATCAGTGTGCCACGCGCTGCAACCATGGCCGGCACGGGCTGAAGGCGATGTCCAACCCGACGATGCAAACGATTGGCTCGTTTCGCTTTTTTCCCGCGATGTTTTTATCAACTGGCCCGGAAGACGCGGCTGCGACGCGCTCAACGTTAAGGGCGGCTCCGCGACGGCGCGGCGCTTATCACTGGCGATAAATACGACTGAAATCGCGGGCCCGCTGGCCGCGAGGAGAACGGCGGAGGGGAGAGGGCCGCTGATTTCAGTCTAAATCTCGGTCCATCGTCGATCGGCGGCTTCCAAGTGGGCCACGGCTCCGCCTGCTGGTCGCCTTGTCCACGAGCATTTTGGTGTGCGTGAACCGTGGACCCTGCCAAATATCTGCGCATCTGTGTCCCTGTGCCCGAGCCGGCGTCCGGCCCGATTTGCGAAACCCATGGCGATGGCGATCGGCGGGCTGGCCTGGCCTCGTACTGGCTGCTGCTGCCGGTGGCGCTGTTCAGTTGTTTGTTGTTCCCCTTTCCCGCCAATGCGCGCCGGACATCCCTTCCCTTCCCTTCCCTCCCCGTCTTCGCGCCGCCGTCCGCGGTGGGCCGGCTACGGCTGGGCAGCGCAGCGAGTGCGACGGCGACTCCGGCCTCGCCTTCCTAGATGCTTCTTGCGCCTTCAGACGCCCCCCGCGCCCGTATGGCCGAGGCGAGCAGAGCGATAGCGGTGGAGCGGCCGCGAGACTGACCTTTGGTCCGCCTCTCCCAGCCTCGCCGCGATGCCCAGTGCTGCCCAGTGCTCGCAGGGAGATGCGATAGCGGGTGTGGGCACTGGGTGGGCCGCGCAGCACCGCGCAGGTGCGCTCTGGCGATTATGACGTGTGACTCATTGCGCATGCCGCGCCGGAAAGACCGGAGTGGATCCGTATTAACGACTTTGGCATTGGTCTGTCTACTCTATTTTTTTTTTCTTCTTCTATTTTGTCGCTGCTCGTTTTCAGTTTTGTTTCGCGCTGTGCCGCTCCCAATGGAGCCGGCACAGCCGCACGTTACCGGTCGCGGCGGTGGTGGTGGTGGTGGTGACGCCGCGCGGTGACGCGGTAGCCGTGGCCGTGGCCTCGTGCATCGCAGTTTCCGACTATGAAACGCACTGCACTGCGGCGCTGCGGGGGCGGCCTTCCTCATGAGGGGCAAGAGGCGATAGTGCCACAATAAACACGAAAACCATAACACCGCGCGCGTGGCGCATTGCGTTGGGAATGACGCGAAACTAGCTGCGGCGATGCGGAGGTCAAGGAAGCAGTCCTCCGCGTGGGCGCACCCTGCGCACCCTGCGCACCCTCAGCCCCGCCCCCACCTCCCACCCCACCGCTCACGCTCTGGGCGCCGCCTTGTTCCAGGTCGGGCTGATACAGCACTACGGCTACCCGGGTGAGCGGCACCACGTGACCACCGACGACGGCTACATCCTGGAGCTGCATCGCATCCCGGGGCCGAGGCAACAGCAGCGCCAGCAGCGCCAGCAGCGCGACTCCTTCGACACCAACCGCCTGGACACGGCCGACAAGAGCGACGGAGTGTCCCGGCCCGCCGTCATCCTGGCGCACCCCCTGCTGTCCACGTCCGCCGAGTGGCTGGTGGCGGGCCCCGGCAGGTCGCTGGCGCTGCTGCTGGCGGACGAGGGCTACGACGTCTGGCTGTTCAACGTGCGCGGCAACACCTACTGCCTCAACCACACGACGCTCAGCCCCCACGACGACGCCTTCTGGGACTTCTCGTGAGTGCAAGGGCTGCTTGCAGAGTGGAGCAAGCTCCCCGCGGTGCTTTGCCCCTCACCTTGGTGCTCGCTGCGCAGGTTCCACGAGCACGCGGTGCACGACATGCCCGCCACGATCCAGTACGTGGTGCGCGAGACGGGCCAGCAGCGGCTGCAGTACGTGGGCTTCTCCATGGGCACCACCATTATGTTCGTGATGGCCTCGGAGCGGCCCGACGTCGCCAAGCACGTGACCATGTTCACCGCGCTGGGCCCCGCCTCCGCCCTGGTGCACTCCAGGTCGCGGGCGTTTCAGGTCCTGGCGCGCCTCAGCGGCGTCCTCAAGGTGGGCAACAATGTCGTTTCCTCCGGCAGGCCTTGTCTCAGGCCTTGCCGCCAAGGCAAAGTCATTAAACTGTTTTTATTTTTTTATTTTTTTTCACCCGGCCCGGCAGAGGATGTCTAGAGTCCTTCACACGCACCGGTTCCTGCCCTCGACGGCCGCGCTGCGCACCGCGGGCGAGGTGTTCTGCTCGGACGGCAGCATCACGCAGTCCCTCTGCGTGGGGCTCATCGCCGCCCTCAGCGGCCGGAACGACGCCCAGTTCAACAAGGTGGGTCTCCATGCCGCCCCCGCACCCCGCACCCCGCCTCAGCAGGCTTCCCATTTGGAGCAGTTTGTTTTGAGCGGTCGGTCTCCTGGTTGCAGACGATGCTGCCGTATATCATCTCGAGGACGCCGAGCGGCACGTCCTTCAAGAACATTGACCACTTCTCGCAGTCGCTGAAGCAAGGTGAGCCCGCGACGATGAAGCCCAACGTTGGGAAATGGGAAGTGAAGCACTGGGCTGGGGCCGTTGGCTGACCAATTTCCGCGCAGGCTTCCAGCAGTACGACTACGGCGTCGCGGGGAACCTGCAGCGGTACGGCAGCAGGGGGCCCCCCCACCTACAACGTGAGCAACGTGCAGGTCCCCACACGGCTGTACTACGGCATGAACGATCACCTGGCGGACTGGAAGGTAAGTGGCTGCGAGTTATTAAAACAAACAAAGAAAAAGAAAACCGCGGTGCCTTGGCGTAGGATGGGTTGCCTAGAGACCGGGCGCTCCTGCGTCGGATGGGTTGCCTGCACTCCGGGAGCCCCACCGCCGGATGGGTTGCCTAACCGCCAGGAGGTCATGTGTCGAATGGGTTGCATCCTAGCAGGCTACGACGTCTCGGAAGACTATCGTGGCCAAAGCAGCTGTGGTCAGGGGTCATCCCAAGCTGTGTGCGCGTGCGATATTGCTGCTTGTTTTTATTTTTTGTGTGTTTTTTGTTTCTTTTTTCGTTGTTCGTAATGCGTGACATCTCTGCAGGATGCCCAGAAGCTGTGCTCCGAGCTGCCCAACGTGCTGAGCTGCGAGGCCGTCAAGGATCCCCTCTGGACGCACTTGGATTTTGTCTGGGCCAAAGACGTGGTGCCGCTGGTGTACAATAAGGTCATCGCCGACTTGAAGCGATCCACGGACGTTGCGTGGGCGTAAGGCGTTCCACACGTTCCACGCTGGTCGGCCCAGGGTCAAGTCAATTAAAGTTCCATTTTCTGTCTGTGATAAAATGTTGTCCCCTGTTACTTCTTAATATGTATTGTCATGTATTTCTTACGGCTTATTCACAACGTCTGAAAGTAGACAGCTTATTCCTTTAAATTTTAACTCTTACTGCTGCAAATTATGCCACGTTGTCGCATTGACTGTGATGGTGTTTCGCCCGGAATACGCAGAGCTGTGATAAGTTTAAATAAGTATATCTGTGATTCCATTGTTTTTATAAACTGTGTCTTATCGTATATATTTTAATTTAACTCGAATCTGCAGTCTTTTTGTACAAATAGTGAATAAAATAGTTTACCTCGTGGATTTGTGTCCACTGAATAAAGTCTGCTTCATGAAGGGAACAAGAAAGTGGAGTAAAAATAATGCTTTTAGATAAATAAATATTTATAATTTAAGAAATAACAGCCTTGATTCTTTGTGTATTCACGGTGTATTACCGTAAAATCATGGACAAACGACTTCCCCTACTTCCTCCCTCTTGACATTTCAAGCAAATCAGTGACAATTCTTTGGTCCCGGATAAGCACTTCCGTGCTCAATGGACACGAGTTTTTCAGAGGATGTAAAGTCCTTCCTGCATATCCTGGACAGCACA
>JAQQBG010000758.1:2500-5000 GCA_032199755.1 Ambrosia artemisiifolia
TTCTAAGAGTTTAGTGAATTCCTATACATGTCGAATTTATTTTATGTGAGCCTGCTTAGCTCAGAGGTTAGAGCATCGCATTTGTAATGCGATGGTCATCGGTTCGATTCCGATAGTCGGCTTTTCTCTATTTATTTTATTCGATGTTTTACATGATTGATAATGCATCTTTGAAATCAAAGAATATTGAAAAAAGGTGTCTTCCAAAAGCCATTGATTTTTTATGTTAATGTTATAGGAATCTCCAACTATCTCACGAAAAGAATCCTTTTCTTTTTATATATATAGAATAGAAAGATCTGTATATTTATCCAACTCATCTCATTATTCTTTAATAGAATAATCAAATTTGGCTTTATTTAGAATTTAGTTCATTTTTAGTTTAGGTTTATTCTGTAAAATGAAATTTCATCAATAAGAATTAATAATTAAATCGAAATAAGAAGAAGGAGTCTTTATGTCGCGTTACCGAGGTCCTCGTTTCAAAAAAATACGTCGCCTGGGGGCTTTACCAGGGCTAACTAATAAAAGGCCCAGAGCTGGAAGTGATCTTAGAAACCAAGCGCGTTCCGGGAAAAAATCCCAATATCGTATTCGCCTAGAAGAAAAACAAAAATTGCGTTTTCATTATGGTCTTACAGAACGACAATTACTTAAATACGTTCGTATCGCCGGAAAGGCAAAGGGGTCAACAGGCCAGGTTTTACTACAATTACTTGAAATGCGCCTGGATAACATCCTTTTTCGGTTGGGTATGGCTCCGACTATTCCGGGAGCTCGCCAATTAGTTAACCATAGACATATTTTAGTAAATGGTCGTATAGTAGATATACCAAGTTATCGCTGCAAACCCCGAGATACTATTGCGGCTAGGGATGAACAAAAATCTAGAGCTCTAATTCAAAATTCTCTCGATTCAGCCCCTCCTGAGGAATTGCCAAACCATTTGACTCTTCAACCATTCCAATATAAAGGATTAGTCAATCAAATAATAGATAGTAAATGGGTAGGCTTGAAAATCAATGAATTGCTAGTTGTAGAATATTATTCTCGTCAGACTTAAACCTAAAAACTAATAAGAATAAGGGTTCGACCAATTTTGCTCCCTTTCGGCGAAGTAAATTAACCTAAGGTTAAGATAAATAAGGGTTTGATCCGGATTTTTCTTTCATTTAGGTGTCATAGACCGAGAGGGATATTTTCATTCCTTGTCTACTCTTTTCTTTAACAGCAGTTTCCGTACCACAGCCATTAGGAATAGAGAATAGAGAATCCATATCAAAGAAAGGTCTAACTGTTGGAATAGTCGTATCCATTGCTATTTGATCTATTGTGTTTAGTAAGATCGGTAAATTAGGTGAAGGTAAGGAAAGAGAGGGATTCGAACCCTCGGTAAGCAAAAGCCTACATAGCAGTTCCAATGCTACGCTTTCAACCACTCAGCCATCTCTCCTACATAATGATTATGACCCAAAAACCGAAAATAGAGTGAATAGTGAATCATTCATATTAGATTATTGGGTAGGTACAACCAATCAATTCTAACTAGAAAGCGATAAAAATAGAAAATTTTTCATCATAGTAAAAGCAGGATCTTTCCTTCTAGGATGGGGGGATAAAGAGAAAATTGTTTTCTTACAAAAACAGTTAAAAAAATTCTATTCGTTTTTGCAAAAACAATGTTATCATCTTTTTCTGATTATCTATTTATACTATACCGACCGGATTAAATCAACAAATTAGAAATTCTAATGAAGTGACTGAGCGAGGGGTCTATATTTTATGGTTACTATATTTTATGGTTAATAGATATCTTTAGATCATGATTCTATTTAGACTATGATTCCATATCAGAAGAATGATCAAATTGCTTTATAGGCCCGTTTTAGAGTTATCAACAAAAATCCTTATCCTATCTATATTCTATCTATATTTTATTAAAAATAGAAATTGAGAAACAATTTTTTTTAGTTGATTGTATAGTGTATACCCGTAAATACACAACACAAAAAAACGGGCGGTTATTCTATTTTCATCATATTCTATTTTCATCATATAATGATTCTTTTTATTCTTTGGATCATAATTCAATCAACTGAGGTTATTCTAAGTTGTAACTTCAATCAAATAAGAATAGTTTCTTTCGTTGGTAGACTATTCCAGTAAGATGGAATCGAATCCGGTTCCCATATTTCTTTCGTAGTTCTTATCTCCATTCTTGTAATGTAAAAAAGAACAATTTGAATATTGAATTTTTTAATATTGAATAGACGGACCCTATCTTTTTTTTTTATGAATATGTTTTTATGTTATTTCGTACTGTAGAATTCTTTTCCTTGTGGGATCATTTTCCCGCGAGAAGTAATGAGAAAATGATAGAATGGATTGCTACTTATGTCTAGATCGCGGATAAATGGAAATTTTATTGATAAAACCTTTTCAATTGTAGCCAATATCTTATTACGAATAATTCCGACAACTTCAGGAGAAAAAGAGGCAT
>JAQQBG010000758.1:22500-29980 GCA_032199755.1 Ambrosia artemisiifolia
ATAAAAGTGCTAATGCTACAACCAGGCCATAAATTGTTAAAGCTTCCATAAAAGCTAGACTAAGCAATAAAGTACCTCGTATTTTTCCCTCCGCCTCGGGCTGTCTCGCGATACCTTCTACAGCTTGACCCGCAGCAGTACCTTGACCAACTCCAGGTCCAATAGAAGCAAGCCCTACAGCCAATCCAGCAGCAATAACGGAAGCGGCAGAAATCAGTGGATTCATGATAAGTTCCTCGTATCAAAAAAAAAATGGTTAATGATACATTCAACCAATGAACTATGACTTAATTATTCCATTGCTACGATTCATCCAGTCGAAGTAACTACGAACTTCGAATTCAAGTAATAACATTCTTGAATCATCAAAATGACTTTGATGTCTCTTTTTTAGTTTCTTTCAATAAAGTATTTGTGAATCCATACAACTTTAGTTTTTCCGTTTCTTTGTCCTGAATCGCTCTTTGAATTCTTCGATTTTTTTATTGACTTCATCCGTTTATTCAACTCACAGTCACAGATGAGACAGAAGGACTTCTATAGAATCCCCATCTACATTCACATTCGATTAGTAGGGAAAATTAGATATATCTTTAGCTCGTATATAACTAGTCAATATCTAATATCACATATACATGTCTTTCTTCCACAATGTAAACCAACTCTTCCTTCATCTTCAATTCAATTTGATAAGGATGCGTCTAGCCCTTGACAAGAGTTAACTTATAGCCATTCAATTCCATCGACCTCCCCTCTACTAACCATCGCTTTTTATAAAATTATCCTTTCCCTTCCCCCTTCTTTATCATTTTTCTCATTATCCTGCAACCTAAATTGATAAGATAATCAATGGATAAATTGATTGGGGCGAATCGTTGCATAGAAATTGATTTTATTTATCTAAGTTCATACAATTTATTATTTATTAATGTTTTCGTTTGGTCAATCGGTGAATAAAATTAACTGAAAAGGGGAATCATTCTATAGAACATCCTTTTTTTATTTAATAACATTTAATAACACGTCGTAATACCACAAGACTTCTTCGTCAAATTACGACTCCGAATAGTGAATATTCGGATTCGATGACCAATCTAATCCGAATATTCATTGAGGGGAAGGTATGATTATGATATAAATGGACCAAACGGGAATTTTAGGAAAAAGATCTTTGAGATCTCTTTCCCCTTTTTTTCAATTCTCTACTCTAATATCAATATTGTAATCTTTATTGTAATCTTTATTGTAATCTTTTTTTCTATTACTCTAGATCGTATATAGTGTAATTGTATATTTTCATTTCCGAATTTCATTTTTTTTAGCCACGCACACATTGCCTTAGGTTAAACTAAAAAAAAAAACGATTTAGAAAACTAGTCAATGGTGGCCCTCCATGGATTCACCTATATAAGCCGCGGCTAAAGTTGCAAAAATAAGAGCTTGAATACCACTTGTAAATAATCCAAGGAACATGACGGGGATAGGAACCACTGAAGGTACTAAAGAAACAAGAACAACAACTACTAATTCATCGGCTAATATATTTCCGAAAAGTCGAAAACTAAGTGATAGGGGCTTTGTGAAATCTTCTAAGATGTTAATAGGTAAAAGAATTGGAGTTGGTTGAATATATTTCCCGAAATAACCTAATCCTTTTTTGGTAAGACCCGCATAGAAATATGCCACTGACGTGAGTAAAGCCAAAGCAACAGTAGTATTTATATCATTCGTGGGTGCGGCTAACTCCCCATGAGGTAATTGTATGATTTTCCAAGGTAAAAGGGCGCCTGACCAATTAGAAACAAAAATAAATAGAAACATAGTTCCAATAAAAGGAACCCAAGGACCATATTCTTCTCCAATTTGAGTTTTACTCACATCTCGAATAAATTCAAGGACATATTCGAAGAAATTCTGACCGCCGGTCGGAATGGTTTGTGGGTTCCGAACGGCTAGAGTGGCTGAACCTAATAAGATAGCAATTACAACCCAAGAAGTAATCAGTACTTGGCCGTGGACTTGGAAACCCCCGATTTTCCAATAAAAATGTTGGCCTACTTCCACACCGGATAGATCGTATAACCCATTTAGTGTGTTGATGGAACATGATAGAACATTCATATTGCCCTCTGACAAAAATAGAACTTTAAACAAAATTATTTTGATTCAACCATCTGTTTCTCGACTTGACTACTTGAATCGTATATTTTGAATACCAACTAATCAAATTCTATTCCTTGTTCTTTTTCTCTATTTTTTGAGATTCAGAAATAGTAACCGATTCGATAAATCTATGAAGGTTCCGAAATGAAATAACTTATTTATCTTATTATTAATCACGGATTTCTTATATAGCCAGAACGGCCCTCACAAATTGCAAATACTAATTTGTTAAGAATTAATCGGATTGAAGATATAGCGTCATCATTCGCTGGAATCGAAATATCTGCGAGATCGGGGTCACAATTTGTATCGATTAAACAAATTGTTGGAATTCCCAATGTGATACATTCTTGAAGGGCCGTATATTCTTCGTGCTGATCAACGATGATTACAATATCGGGTAACCCTGTCATATATTTAATCCCGCCCAGATATGTTTGCAAATGAGATAATTGTCTTTTCAACATAGCTGCATCTCTTTTCGGAAGACGGTTGAGTCCCCCTGTTTTTTGTTCAGTTCTCAAGTCTCTAAACTTATGAAGTCTCGTTTCTGTAGTGGACCAATTTGTTAACATACCACCGAGCCATTTTTTATTAACATAATGACACCGAGCCCTTATTGCAGCCCATGCTACTGAATCAGCTTCTTTATTTTTAGTGCCAACAATTAAGAATTGTTTTCCCCTACTTGCTGCATCAAAAACCAAATCACAAGCTTCTGATAAAAAACGAGCAGTTCTAGTAAGATTTGTAATATGAATACCTTTACGTTTTGCAGAGATATAAGGTGCCATTTTAGGATTCCATTTCCTAGTACCATGGCCAAAATGAACTCCTGCTTCCATCATCTCTTCTAAATTAATGTTCCAATATCTTCTTGTCATTTCTCCCCACACTGCCTCCCCCTTTTGAAAAAAAAGCGAAGAGGTACACTGAAATAATAATTGTTCCGATGGAACCTTCTCTTCTACCGTAGATTGGCGTAGATACATAGCCCAAGCCATTATTCTTTTCTATTTGTTATTTTTTTGATTACTATTACCAAATCAAATGACTGCACCGAAAAACCAACAGATCCTTTTAAAAGATAAAAGAAAGTAAAAGATAAAAGAAAGTAAAAGATAAAAGAAAGTAAAAGATAAAAAGAAAGGGGTGAATCTGCTCTTAGTATCATGAAATCCTAAAAATACTAAAAAAATGATTGTTCTTGTGTATCATGGAAATTCTTTGAAAGGCAAGAATCAAATAATTTTCTATGGTAGAACAAATATCTTTCATTTCCCCCTCTAATAGATTCTTTTTTTTTAGTTCAAAGGCAATGTTGTTAGGAATGTTGTTAGGTTCGCTTGAAGATGTTTTGAAGCCGCTACCAACAGGTATCATCCCCCCCAGAACAACGTTTTCTTTCAGGCCTTTCAACCAATCGATACGCCCCAGGAGAGCTGCTTTTGCTAAAACTCGAGCGGTTTCTTGAAAACTCGCTTCGGATATGAAACTTTGAGTATTCATGGATGCTCTTGTTATTCCCAATAAGACGGCTTGGTAACAGATCGCTTCTTCCAAAGCGCGCCCCATTCGTTCCGCTCGCAACAATCCAATTAGTTCTCCGGGCGAAAAAACATTAGACATTTCATCTTCTGAAACCAACACTTTTGATGTTATTTGACGTACAATAATTTCTATATGCCTATTATGTATCTGCACCCCCTGGGATCGATAAACCTTTTGGACCTTATTAACCAAAGAGATACGACTTTGCACTATAGTTAGCTCAGCACCAATAAAGAATGCCCAAGGAATTCCAAGAATTCTTGTTATACATTTGTTCCAACCCTCAATCCTCTTTTCGAGATTCATCGATATTGAATCAATAGAACGCACTTCTAACACCTGTTCCACTTTTGGAAGACCTTGCGTTATATCACCAGATCTTGATTTTTCATATATAAATGTAACTAATGTATCTCCTTCGTAAAGGATTTCCCCATAATGTCCATGAACAGTTGCTCCTGGAGTAGCCAAATAAGGCTTAGCGGATCGTATTACCACAGAGTCAACTTGAATAATTAGAACTTGACCTGATTTTAAATGCGGTCCTTTTTTGGCTATACATACATTTTCACAAAGAAACTGCCCAAGACTAACGATTGTAGATGTCTCTTCACAATAATTGTAATGGAGAAAATACCAATTCAATTTGAATGGATTCAAAATGATGTTACTGCATGAATAGGGATTATAAATTTTACCATTTTCATCCAGTAAATAATATTTAAGTATTTGAAAAATCTGTTTGAAATTGTCAAGTTGCAAATAGTTAGTTACCAAGATCTTATTATGGGTTATTAAATGGGAAAAGAAATCAAAATTATAAATTGGAAAGCCTGTTCCTAAGGGGCCCAACGAATTCCTAATTGGAATTAGGGGGTCCTTTTTGATTGATTCTTTTATCACATTGGGAGATTTTACATCGTTGAATGGGCCTATTCGATAACAATTGGATGATGACAAAATTATCAAAGATTGAGATTCCTTATTTCGATTCAACAATGTATGAATAGTTCCTTGATTTGTATTAAGGGATTCTTGAATCCTTGCCTTGGAATAGGAATAAATGGAAGAAAACGGATTGACATTAGCGCGATCTGATCCATTCTCAGAGATCAATCCTGAACCCGTCAGATCGTTCCTTTTTACGGTATATGAAATCGGTGACTTCGCTAAGTCGATTCTTAGAAAATCTCTAATCAAACCATTTGTCCTTATTTCAACAAAGGAAGCACAGGCCTTTTCTATTTTTTTTTCTTGGTCCCAATTCAACACTAAACAAGTCCGAACTAATTGAATACTTGTGTCCCAAATTTCAAGAATTGGGTCGTAATAAAGGATATAATTGACAACTCGAAGTTGTAGATTATCACTTTCCTGCAAGATATCCGCCGGGAAAAGTCTTCCTAAATTGATACCATCCGTTTTTTTATATGGGACTACGGGTTGAACCAAAACAAAATACTTTTTTTCATACCTGGAAAGTTTCATTCGTTGGATATAGAGCCAATTTTTCAATTTTTTGTATTCTTTGGAATTTTGTTTTCCCCCTCCTGGTGGTATCAATCGGAATGCCTTATTTGTCTTTCCAGGAAAATGGATATCTCCAGAAAAGATTATAAGTTTCATTTTTTCTGCTTTTTTCTTCACTCGGACCAATCCGCCTACCCGACTTCTTCTATTTAAAGTGATTTGTGTATCTACCCCAATAATACTATTGTGCCGTACCATTATGGAAGAAGATTCGGCCAAAATGTGGACTTCCACGGGAATAAAAAAAAAAGGATTTACTTCCTTTTGATATTTTGGCCAAAATACCTTGACTCCTCGATACTCAATCAAATCCTCTTCGTTGACGATTGAATTCAGTTCTCTAGTCTCATATTTAGTAAGTCCCGAGCTCTTTCTTATATATCGAGGATCATCGAAATAAGCAAGAATACTATTTCTACGGAGAATATCATTTCTGGGGATTTCAATTGAGATACCTGAAGAAGGTATTGGTTGGTTCTCGCCTTCTTGAATCGAGTCGAGTGGGATGATGACTCTATTTCTTCGCCTCTTTGCCAATAAATCAGAATTCCCGTCGAGAATGCCCGGATATCTGAGATTACAACGACCAGTACATGTCATTCGATTAAGTTCTGAATAATCAGGAATCCTATCTCCTTTTTGATTTTTACCAGAAAAATACGAACTAAAAAATTTGTGTCTCACTTGATTATTAGTTACTGAGGGGTTAGAAATAGATCTTCGCTTAACAGAAAGAGAATAAGCGTTCATTTGATCTTGATCCTTGTGGATCGAACAGGGGCCTAGACTAGATCTCCAGGGCTCCCCTAATAATATCCATAAATGACTTGTTTTTGGTAAGAGATGAATATTACCATATGTAAATTCAGGTGCATGGTACACATCGGTATTCCAGTGCATTTCGCCCTCTGAGTCAGAATAAATATGTTTTCGAACCTTCTCTTTCAAACTCAAAGTGGATGTTCTTGCGCGAATCTCAGCAATGACTTGTTCTGATTCTACATATTGATCGTTTTGAACCAAAAGAAAACTTTTGGGCGGAATACACACATTGTGTATAATATCTTCACTCTCAATAGTTACATACAAGTCTCTAGAACATAGAAAAGCAGGATGTCCATGACGTGTACGTGTCGGATGAACCAAATCCTCATTGAATTTAATTTTTCCATTAGAAGGGGCTCGCACATGTTCTGCAGTACCCCCTGTGAATACTCCGCCAGTATGAAAAGTTCTTAATGTTAATTGAGTGCCCGGTTCTCCAATAGATTGACCTGCAATAATACCTACAGCTTCTCCCAATTCGACCAGGTCGTCATGAGCTGGACTCCGGCCATAACATAATTGACAAATCCAAGATGTACTCCTACAAGTAAAGGGTGTTCGAATAGAGATTGGTTGTGCTCTAAAAGTTATGAATCTATTGACAAGCCCAACCCCAATATCTTGATTTCTAGTAGCAATGCATCGCGAACCTATATATATATCATCTGCTAATACACGGCCAATTAATGTTTGGATAAAAATCCTGTCCGCCATCATTCCATTTCGAGGACTTACAGAAATACCTCTAACGGTGCCACAATCTGTTCGACGTACAACAATGTGTTGCACTACTTCAACAAGTCTTCGCGTGAGATATCCTGCATCTGATGTTCGGATAGCGGTATCCACAACTCCTTTACGGGCTCCGTAGCAAGAAATAATATATTCTGTTAAAGAGAGTCCTTCGCGTAAATTGCTTTGAATGGGTAAATCAATCATTTGTCCTTGGGGATCCGACATTAATCCTCTCATACCTACTAATTGATGTACCTGAGATGCATTTCCTCTGGCTCCCGAAAAAGACATTATATGGACTGGATTAAAAGGATCGGTCATCCGAAAATTAGGAGTCATTTCTTGTCGCAAATATTCACTTGTGGCATACCATATCTCGATCGATTGACGTAATTTTTCTACCGCGTGTACATTCCCATAATGATGGTGTTTTTCCAAAATAAAACTTTGTTTTTCAGCGTCTTGAACGAGCCATCTTTTAGAAGGTATTGTTAAAAGATCATCAATTCCTAATGAAATGGATGCGGCGGTAGCTTGTCGGAAACCCAGAGTCTTTACTTGATCCAGGATATGTGATGTATATCCTATTCCATAGTGATCAATAAATCGACTAATAAGTCGTTTCATGGCAGTTCCGTCTATCACTTTATTGTGAAAGACCTGAGTGGGCCGTTCT
>JAQQBG010000759.1:0-5000 GCA_032199755.1 Ambrosia artemisiifolia
GGAAGTGGCGTAAATGGCCGATACTACTGGAAGAATTCCTCTTTGGATAATAGGTACTGTAGCTGGTATTCTTGTGATCGGTTTAGTAGGCGTTTTCTTTTATGGTTCATATTCCGGATTGGGGTTCATCCCTGTAGTAATCGGATGAATTGAGTTGTATACATGAAAGCGTAAGAACTCAACGGATTCCCTTCTTTGTTTGTCTGATTTGAGGGAGAAGGTCCCGTTGAGTTCTTAATCATTAGAATATTTTTTGATAAGTTCATTGAAAAAGTTCTATTTACTCAACAAATTTTCCCCTCCTCTTTTGTTTGTCCACCACTTTTTTATATTTTGTTTATTTTTAGTATACGTAATTATTCATTATTATAAGAGAATAAGAAATAAAATACGTAATAACTCTAAAAAACGTTCTGATACGTCTGTAAAAAATAGAAACTAACATTAGGAATGTTTGACGAACAGTATAAAGAATCATTAGTATTTCGACACAAGAAAAGGGTGTGAAAAATCCTTTTCTTGTGTCCTTTTCTTGTGTCGAAGACTAGGAAGACGAATAACCCCTCCCAGAAAATATTTGTTCCCTTCGTTTATATTTATCCGTTCTATTTCACGTTTACTTTTGGATAGGATCTAGCCAAAGTGAATTGTATTAGAATCAAATGCATTTTATGACATTTCAATCTCACAATAGCAATATAATAACATCACCCCCAATTTTGATAAAAAAAAAGACAAAGAAAGAAAGAAGGGGTCAAGTCAAATATTCTTATTCACAATCTACATACTATGGCTAGGGAATATGGTACAAGGAATTAGCGGCATCTCGTAGAAAAAGAGTATAAACAAACAAAAGGCTTTTAGAATTTCATTTTTTATATCATAATTACTAAAAAGAATTTGGTTATTTTTACAAACTTGATGTCGATAAATCCGCGAGTTTAGAAATTCATTTCGGACAATTGAACCTTCTCGAACTGTTTCTTTTTAAGAACCAAAAATATTTGTGCCAAAATAACAGATGCGAAGAAGAACAAAAGGCCTTGTACACGTAATGGAATCTTGAAGTACTATTTCTGCATCTCCCTGACCAAATCCGCCTACATTAGGATTACTTGTCAACGGTTGATCCAATTTGATAGATTCGCCTTCTGAAACAAGAAGTTCTGGCCCCGGAGGGATAATATCAACACTTGACGTCCATCCGATGCATCCGCTATGGTTATTTCGTATCCCCCCTTTTCTTTTCGTAGGATTTTGCTTACTATACCTGATGCTGTAGCATTATAAACTGTATTGTTACTTTTGCTCCCGTCAGGATAAATCTGGCCCCTTCCCCTGTTTCCACCTACGTATATAGGATATTTTAAGAAGTCGAATGTCTTTCTTAGTAGCGGGGTCCCGGGGAAAGAATAGGAAAGGTGATTTCACTATATTTTTGACCAGGAACAGGGCCTATGACAAGAATATTTTTTTGATTGGGGCGATAGCTCTGAAAAGACGGATTACCCATCTTTTCTTTTATCTCTGGGGAAATACGATCGGGAGGGGGGCTAATTCAAAAACCCTCTGGTAAAATAAGAACAGCCCCCACATTCAAACCCCCTTTTTACCATTAGCAAGAACTTGTTTAAGTTGCGTATCATAAGGAATTCGAACAACTGCTTCAAATACAGTATCGGGAAGTACCGCTTGCGGAACCTCAATATCCACCGGTTTATTAGCTAAATGGCAATTGGCGCATACAATACGCCCAGTCGCTTCTCGTGGATTTTCATAACCCTGCTGTGCAAAAAATGGGATATGCATTTGAAATGGATTGTACGAGTTATTATATATATCATGAGCGATACGGAAATAGATCGAGTAATCTGTTCCTTTATCCAAGAAAAAGTATTTCTAGTTTGCATGGTCCAATCATTGATCCCGAAAATTTCTACAATAAATTGGGGTAGGTCACTAATGGAGTTTCCTTTCCACGATTCTGTTATTTACTGGAAGAATTTGACTCGATTAATCTATAGGAATATAGGATGAATCTCCGGGATGGGTAGAAATAGAAAGCGATTTTCAATGTTTTGCTTATGTACAACTGCAAAGTAAGAAAAATTATAATTGGATTAGGTAGATCATTTTTCAGTCATTCATTGAATGATAAATCACTACAAGTGACGGAGATACGCGATTTAAATAACGGAAAATCCAATATTTTAAAATTGTATCTAGAATGACTGGAAAAGTGGAAACAAGGCCAGATATAATTTGATCATTATGAACAAATCCAAAATCCTTGTAGACAAAGCCAATCATCAATTCCCAACCATGGGGCGAATGAAATCCGATACATAAATCGGTTAATAAAAGAAGAGAAAAGGCTTTTATTGTGTCACTTAAGTTATATAGGAATTCCTGAGCCCAAGAGTTAAAAAATAACAAGTTCTTTATTACCCAAAATAGAATAACCACTTAGAATAATGAAACAGATTATATTTGTCGAGAAGTGCAAAATCGTATGAATACGACCCTCGTTGTGTATCTTGATTAATTGGATTGTTTCTTTGTGAATTCCTATACGAAGGTTTTGTAGATGTGTCTCCGAGTATTCCTTGATCATTTCCTCTAAGAAGAGGAGTTCCTCTAATTCTATGAATTTTTCTAGAATACTCTTTTCTTCCATATCATTCAAAAAAGTTTCGGATTGCCTAGTATTCCACCAATTAGTAACCCACGATTCCAGACTTTTTTGAAATAAGAGAGAAATCCACCAGGGCAAAAAATACTATAGATGCAAGATATAAAAGAGGAGTGAATGCTTTCTTTTTTGCCATTTTTTCATCGCCATTTTTTCATCTGTGAATTGTTAATGAACCCATCTCATTCGTCAACTCTATGTAATCTACTCTCACGCATCAATTCTATTACAAGTTCTCGAACCTATGAATCTATTCACTAGTTTTTATTTGTGATTTCGTGGTTAGGCCTTGAATTAGGCCTTGAATCTAGAAAAAAAGAAAGAAATAGACGAAAAATTCGAATGAATAAATAATCAAAAAATATTGTTTCCCTATAGTCAAAAGCACATATCTCCTTTCGATGAATGCCCCGAAAACCACTTTAAATAATAATAATGAAGATGAATATTATTCATATTTTGAGACGAAAGAACTCCTTTTCTATCATTCTATAAAAATCTCTAATATTTCGAAAAAATTTAACTGACTATGAATAGTCAGGGATAGAATAATTGAGGGAATTTTCTGAAAAATATTGTGAAAAATGAGTGGCAAAAAACGACAGAAATTGGCTAGTTATCATTACTAGTTATCATTATAAGAGATCCAACTTTTTGGTCATTAAGGAGCACAAAAAGAAGCGTCGAAAAAATGACAAGATATGATCTATCTGAATCTAAAGTCTCAATTCCAACAATTAAAAAATGAAAAAGGGGGGATTCCTTATTTCGAAATGGTTTCTTATGAGATATTTCGATTTGTTTATTCTTTTTTTATTGAATTGAGTTGTGTATATTTCGATACATATAAAAGATCCCCAAAAGAGTTTTTTTATACTTGTTCCATATATGTCTGCTTTGACTCGAATGAATGTTCTGAAGAAACCTCAATTAAGTTATGTTCTAGAAAAAGAGGATTCTTGCGTTTTTGCCCTCCTGCTGAGAAATCATTCATTTAGCGGCTCATTTCTTAAAATACTTCAATTGGTACACGCAAGAAATAGGCCAATTCAGCAGCTTTTTGTTCCATTTCCCGTGGAGTAAAATTCTCATCAGTACGAGTCAATGGAATGGCTCCCTGGCCTCTTATATCCATATAAAGGACACGCCGAGCATAAATACCCTCTTTAACTTCTATTCTGACGGATTGAATATCTTTTATAAGAAATCGGAGGAAGACCCGACGATTTTTTCCAGGAAATCCCCAACGAAAGATACACACTATTCCGTCTTTTATATCAAATCGATCATAACCACTACCTACATTCCACGAAATTGTGCACCACAAATAGGAGCTAATAAAAAGACCCGCGATCCCATAGAAAGACATCACAATTCCTTGTGGAAAAAAAACGATTTCCTGAGACGGAAATAAAGATATCAAATTTCTACCAAGATAACTCGAGGTTCCAACCAACAAGAACCCTAATGAACCTAAAAAAAGGATAATAGCCCAGCAGAAATTACTAGTTTTTCGAGCCCCCTTTATAGGTTCTATCCATATATGTTCTGATCGACAACTCATACTTGATCCCGTTGCTTTTTTTGGAATTGAGAGAATACCCCAAATGAATTTGACTTTAGTCCGTTTGTTTCCGAAGTAACTCGCATCAACTAGCATTAGTTTGATGTGAACCTTTAGGAGTAATTCATTAAATTGGTTAGATCTAAACAAATAACATACCCTTCGTATGATCTCACTAAAGATAGCCACATACATATAGATAGACCCACGTTACAGTTCCGCCATCCGCCGATTCGGGTCTATTTGAAAATAGCTAGAACATAGAATTTTCTGGAGACATAAGAATTTTTCGGCGGAAGCCGCTTATACCCAATTTATACCATATTTTGCTAAATGGATATCTGTGTTGTATTATGATACAAACGTCAATTGAAAAAAAAAAATAGATGAGATTTTGTGCCATCGGCTCTAAACAATCTTATTTTTTTGAACATGAAGAAATAAAGAAGCCATTGCGATTGCCGGAAATACTAGGCCTACTAAAGGGACCAAAACAGAGGGAAAGTTAAGAGTTGTCATAGAATGGGTACCTCGATTTACTATTTGTACCTGTTATTATTATTTAGATTTTTTTTCTATTTATTATTGATAATATAAAGATATCTTATTATATATCTTATTATATATATAAGGATATCTTACTTATTATAATTTGAGAATTCTAAATTGGAATTATTATTACTTAAATGATTATTACTTAAATAGATATAAGTATCTATCTAAGTGAGTATATAATGTAGTTTT